>OMLM01012039.1:103883-132625 GCA_900302695.1 Helostoma temminkii
AATATATATATAAAGTATTCACTTTGGACAGAAATGAACCGAAAATTGGTAATCTACCAATTTTTAAGGTATAAATGTTTTGAAATAGGGAAGAAAATCACACAGGGTATAAAAGCACAAGCAGGACTTCCCATGCAGTTGGAGCTGGAGTATTACTATTATTATTCTCTCCTTTCTTTCTGGTTTGTATCATGTTTTTATTGCTAGTTAAACAATTTCTTTCTTCTGGGAATCAGGGTTGACTGAAGTGCTAATGTAGCATTTAGGGATTCCACATGAGTCCATGTAGTCATTCCCCTTTGATTTGGACAGTAGTTGTGATGTATGGGCACTGACTTTAAAAAGAAGTGGTTCTAAGTGGCGAGGCTGAGGAATCGATAGGAGTTAGACCACTTGAGTGGTGCACCCAGTGTGCATAACAAACAAAACTGTGGGAAAGTCACACTTTGAGGAGAAAGAACCCTGATTGCCTCTGTCAGTTATCATTTCAGTGCTGACCTCTGTTCACATTCAAATTTTCTATATGTTTTCTTATAGCCGCTATATGCTATAACATAACGACAGTGTTGGGGGAGTACATAAGTGCATTGTATTCACCAATGAAAATGTATGAAATACAAAGTCAGAATTACGAGATCCAGATCTCTGAGAACAACGGAGAAAGATACTTTATCTTTATAAGCTGATCAGATTCCAGTTGGCTTTAGTTTGTAAAGCTGGGAGTTGTAGTTGAAGTTGGGAGCTGGCTTTCTATAATGATGTTGTGCTGGTTTCAACGCTTGAGAATTGTTACCTGAACCCAACCTTGTCCTAAAACCACTTGTTGAGGGCGTCTCACCGAACTCAAGTTATAGGGAAAAAATGGGTACATACAGTTCTCAGTAGGCGTGCAAAAGTTGGCATAACAGCTGTTCCTAAAGACATCATAAAGCCAGATTGCATTTTAAATGCATAACATTTTTATACACAAAGTATCCCATACTTGTTTGGCTGCACCTGAAGTAAGAGAGCTACTCACTCTGGTCACAATGTGTTTTCTGCCTGAACAGTCCCACACCAGACTTAAGATGCCTGCACAGTGTTGTTAGGCTGTTTTCCATTCACATTATCCAGTTAAATTAATATATCCATTGTCTCAGCCCAAGGAAGAAATAGAAGTGAAATAACTGAGGCAATATCAGCTCTATTGTTTTTCCTGTCCTTTTGGAAGTGATGATTAATGTTAACTTCATCTTTTATGAGTTTATGAATTATGAGATCCTGATCCTGCAATTATGACTTAGTATCTCATAATTGTAACTTAATATCTCATAATTACGAGATCCAGATCTCGTAATTATGAGCCACAGGTGCTGATTTTTTGTTTCCTTGGTGAATGTAATGCACTTCTGTAGGGGAGAAGTGGTTACATGTAGCTAACTAAATTATATTTAGGCCATTAATGATGAATGTCATATTTATATAACACATAATTTAGCATTATCTTTTGCTTGATGTCCATCCAACATGTATATGTTTAATCACAGTTTATGACACAATAATTGCTGGTTAGAAAACAGATGCCTTTAAAAAAGCTGCACCTTCATTTATGAACCCTCAGACAGTAAATCTTTACTAATCATCCTCCTTGAATAGGAATGTCCTGTAGTCAGCATATGTGAGATCCAATAACTTAATTCAGCCTTGTCAAATTGCTTATGGCTGTATTTTAAATATGAACATGACTGTTAGAAACACAGATGACTTACTCCCTGTAATGTCCCTGAACACATTCACAGTGATGAGAGGTTGCTTTTGAAGTTTTACAAATCATTCAGAGCACCATTTTATTTGGTCTCAGGTTAATAATCCCTCACTTTTAACTTTTGTCTTTGGACTTTGGATAATTACTTTTATGAAGTAATTAAAAAGGTTAAATTACTTGCCATATTTTAACAGGGTCACTAGTAATCTCTCACCATTATAATTCAAATTTAACCTTCTCAACACCACATAGTGTAAAGCTCACATTGTTTAGGTTTGAACATAATTGTAGTCATTTATTAAAAAAGAAGTTTGACTATGGAGTACCACAGACCCTTGCTGCACGATGCTTCAGGAGAACTCAAATATGTAACATTTTAATGTATCTTTTTGTGTCACCCTGGGTTGAGAGGGAAGCGCTACATTACAAATTAAGCCTCACACATCTGAATGTCCCACTGTGCAGGTAAAAGGGCCAGCTGTATTCATACACAAAATTGTTATGCATAATGTGATTATGGCCTCAGCAGATATGGAATTGAAAACACATCTCTTACCATTATTAGGTTCTCTACTCAAAACACCAAGGCAGAATTATTCACTACATGGCAAAGTGTTTATTGTTTTCTTTTCCACAGCATTTCCATGCTGCTGAGGAGCTCTTGAGGGAGCAGCAGGTGCTTCTTGATCCCAGCACTGCTACTCCTGTTCCTCTCTGTGCTGCCTGTCATGCTGACACCTACCTCTGCTCCTTGTTCTTTCTGCTGCATTCTGTTTACCTGACACTGACTTAATAAAGCCTCTCTACTGTATCTTCCCACCTGCTCTGAAATTCTGTGGTTGAGCCTGCTGTGTTGAATTACGCCTCATGTTCTTTTCCTGCCTAATAGATTTACAGAGGGGCCTGGGGAGAAATAAATCTGAGTCTAATTTACACTCACAATTCAGGCAAACGATCACTATCATAAAATGTCCTGTGGTGCACTGATTGAAACACATACTTTACGGTAGAAAAAATAAGATATTGTTTTACTAAGCAGCTGACCATTTGCTAAGTGGAAAGTAATTATCCAGTCATAACTTCACATATCTGAAGGCACAGCAGGCCTGTGAAGGGAAAACAGCATCAGTGTTTTCATTACCTGAATATAAATAAAGTGGACACATTAAAAAAGTCGGTGTAAAACAAAAGAGACAACATTAAACTAAATGTCCAGCTAAAAAAAATTGCCAGAACCAGTCATCCCTCCAACCGACCTGAAAGGGCAGATTTTGTATACTTAATTTAGTTTCTTAGTTTAAAATTAAGAACCCACTGTTTTAAAAATTACTTTAAATACATAAAATGAATGGTTGTTTGTCTATATGTGGCCCTGCGATAGACTGGCGACCTGTCTAGGGTGTACCCTGCCTCTTGCCCATAAGCTGGCTGGGATAGGCTCCAGCACACCCGTGACCCCTGCGGGGACTAAGCTGTATAGAAGATGAATGAATGAATGAATGAAATACATAAAATTAATGCAAGTAGTAGATCTGCCACTGTTATCAAAGTCAGCAGAAGAACTTCTTGATAATGGACCTGTATATAAGTTATTAATAGGAAATTAAATCAGAAAGAATCCCTTTATTGGCGGTCAGCTTTATTTCATTATTTTTGACTTAATTAAAGGATACATGCAACATTTATCTGGCAGTTTTGTTCTGCTGACTGCAGCTGACCACATCCATTTCCTCTCAAAGAAGTCCAATCAATATTTAATTGCCTTTCTCTTTTGTATAAGATGTCTTAAGTTTCCCTGGAGTACATGGCAAAGACTTTTGACTGGCCATCCAAAATGGGGACCTAAGATTCTGTATTTATACTGTATGTAATCATATACTTGTCATCTTTTCACCTGGACATCTTATTTCAAGTAGACAACCTAAATATTCACAACTTAGCTTTCACAATCCTGCCTGAATGTAAATTTTAAGACAACCTGCAAAATAAAAGTGTTTCAACAGCTTGTGTGCTTATTTCAAGGCCGTGTTGTTTGTGAGGTTGCTCCAGTTGACCAAAGCAATGACATCTAACTACAACCAGCAATCCAAGTAACAGCTTTGTGATCAATAAAGCATTTATTGTACCTGAAGGGGAACAGGGGAGTGAGAGCACAGAGGGCAGAGGAACCAGCTTCACTTTAATGGTCACACGGTTTGAAAAGCATGTTGGCTTACAAGGAAGCAGAGAAAGTGATTTCAGTGAATCTGAAACACAGAATCCTTTTCTCCTGTTATCAGAGCACTCAAACACTATTATGCTTTTTCTGACTTGTGCCATGTCCATCCTTTTTCATACTTTATGACCCTCTGACCTCAAGCATGTTCCCTTGACACTTGCCTGCTAGGTTGTGTTTCTCGGTCTCAGCTTTTTTTACATTGTTCTAGAGTAAACTATTGAATTTCTTCTGCAGACAGTTGCCTGCAAGTCTCTCACTGCACACATGGCACATTAAAACAACCATGTATTACCTCTCCTAAGATTTTGTAGATGCTGTCTTCATGTAAGATGTTGCCTTCAGAATATGTTAAATCATAAATCAAGAGGTCTTTATTTTCACAAGCTTATGACAGCTGCATCATGCAGTGGTAAAAAAGATTTTTTTTCCCGCTTGGGAGAGTCTAGTCTTGCCTGTGCTGTGGTAAAGCCTCACTGGAAATCCCTGCTATGCTGATGAGGGTTTAAAAAGGAATAGCTCTAATAATGGGGTAACCGTGGGTGACTTTTACAAATCCCTCACTCATCTTCTTTTATTGCTGTTCATTTTGTCCCCTGTGGCAGCTCCAGTCATGGTGGGAGTGTAGGCTGGAACAATCCTCTGTGCATTGCCTGTTAATTTGATCTGAGCACATATAAAGACCTAAATGCATAAAACAGAAATACCATGATATTCTGGATAATAACATAAATATTTAGTCATACATTTTTGCCCAGCACCACATTCCAATTACCTGTCTTATTTTTTATTTTTTTTATTTTATTATTTGGAAACAGCAGAATTATTTTATTGTTTGTCTGTCTGATTAAATCATTTCATCAAAAAAATAAATCAGGCATTATGATCAAACAGTTACTCAGTACTTGAGTAGTCAAATACTTTTTTACTCTCACTTGAGAAATGTTTAAAATTATTTATTCTAGGGGTACCATTATTTTTGTCCAGGCCAGTTTCATTAGTTTGTTTTTTAAAAAGCCTCCGTTGAACCACGATTCAAAGACAACCTCTGATTCTCATTAGTTTTTCAGAATTTTTTTATTTATTATTACTTTTGTCAGTTTCACATTATTTCAGTAACCATTGTGAGTTTTTTTTTCTTTTACAGAACACATTTCTCCACATCTGTATCTGTGAGACCAATTTGTGCCCTACTTTATTCAGCAGATTTCTTATTTATAGTTTCCCTCTGTAATATTATGCAAGTCAGGTCATAATAGAGTTAAATAATAATTTCACTTTAGGGCTATGGCTGTATTTGAATTTTACAGATTCCAATTCTGCTTATCAGTTCTATGTTCCTATCAATTACTTATTTCAATTCCAAAATGTCTAAAATGTAACAAGTTACATTCACTCCATTACATTTACTTGAGTAAAATTTTGAAAAGAAATTTACTTCAATTTTACTACATCATACTTTTCACTTTTACTTGAGTAGATTTGTGAAGAAAAAACACTACTCTTACTCTGCTAAATTGGGCTACATTTGACTTACTACCTTTTTATTCTACATTCTTTATTTTTTGCCAAAGAGATGCCGCCAGTGGATGTACCACATGACTGTGTTTCACCAATCAGACATAGGAACAATAATCACATGACTCCATTCACCAATCAGACATAGCCATGCAGTCACATGACCACTCTGTGGCGTAGCGGCATAATCTAATTAGAAATGGCTGAGGCAACTGTCTCCAGTGCTAAAACTGAAGAGGATGAACACCCCTAGCCCCATATGTACAAGGCATGTTTCCCTTACACACAGTGTAAAAGAATAGTTATATATATATAGAGTTATATATCTTCTGTGCCTGGTGAAACAAACATTTCAGCATACAAAGAGTCAATGAGCCTGCTGTGTAGGGAAGTGGATATACAGTATATCTTGTCACTGGAAGTAGTTTGCAGTGTTCAAACATATATACTTACCTATTGTGGATAGTGGTTTCAAAAGCTTTATGTTGTGAAAAAATGAGATTTGGAAATATGTGTTTCTTGTTATGTTGTTATTTTATAAAGGTGTTTTTTATTTTTACTTTTTAAAATTATTTGGAAATACCAGAATTTGCACATTTTTTTTATTTTTGTCTGTCTGGTTACATCATTCCTAAAAAACAAATAAGACATTTCGATCAAACAGTTAATCACTACCTGAGTCAATACTTTTATGCTCTTACCTGAGTCATTTTTTTGGATGACTACTTTTTACTTCTACTTGTAAAGTTGAGAAGTAATGCTACTCTTACTTGAGTAAAATTTTTGGCTACTCTACACACCTGTGATGTTGAGACAACATCACTCTTTTGATTGTTTGATTGATAGTGCAGCAGTGCAGCTGCTAAAGCAGGAGCATAAACATCGTCTGGTACAGTAGACAGGCAATATTACAAATTTAAACATATTATTATACAAGTAGCCTTTTCCTTGCAAATGTCCTTACCATTACGTGACAGTCCTCAGTTCTCCCTTTGCAGAGAGAACATTGCACAAGCTAACTGTCTCTGGTACTAATGGACGTGACTGTGAGGTGCTACCACTGGCTAATGTCACACTCAGGCTTAGAGACTGTAAGACGTCAAACACTGTACAATGTTTCACATCCCTTTCATGCTTCTTCAAATGTTTCGTCTAATTTGTTATACAACTACAATAGCTAGCTAACTAGCTTGTTGTTGCTTTCTTCCTTAAAATAAAGCCACACTTCGAAATCTAGTTTTTTCATGCAGGAGTTTTTTTTTTGTTTGTTTGGTTTTTTTTTGGAAGTGAGGTTTAGTTCCCAGCCCTACTGATGGCAAATAATTTGAGATGTCACACATACACAGTCATTGTTCTGAGCCTGGTGGTTATGTTTGTAATTACACTTTTTATGGGGATTTATCAACGTGACATGGTATTTCTTTCTACTGTATTTCATTATGCTGTAATTTCATGAATTAATCAATTTTGCAACATATCTGCCTGATCCAATTATATTGTTTTTTGCATGACCAGTATGACTCATTCTTCATGTCATAGCTCTTATTCAGCCTGTAAATTAGATGCATGATCTTTAATAAGGATTTGGTAACTAAATAGAGAATAATTACAATGCATCCATAATATTAATCATTAGTCAGAATTTCAAATTTTAGCACAGAAATACAGTACAGGGAAATAAATATAAACACTGAATTTTTAAAAAAATATATAGTGAAAGACAGACAGAACAAGGCATGGACCGTGTTACACCTTTCGAAACGATTAGCCTGTTCGTGCTGTATTTTGCACTGTTGATGACAATTTTTTACATTTTACATTTCTAGTTTTTGTAAAATGTTTCATGTCTGCAGCATTTGAAAGTTGTACATTATTATCTCTTTTTTGACAGACATTGGTCTGTAGTGAGCTGAGTTTACAGTTGTTATTGTTTTATATGGGAGGAGTGTGGCGTGGCTCTGGGTCAAGAGTTGGAGCAGGTCATCTACTAATTGCAAGATTATGGCACTTCCAGACACTCTAAGGTGCCCCTGCTGTGTGTTTCTCACTTGTAAGTCCCTTTGGATAAAAACATCTGCTAAATGTCTAAATATAAGTTGTGTAAATGTAAGTACATTGCCTCAAGTAAAAAAGAGTAAAAAAAAAAATCAAATACATGTTACATGTTATTATCCTTCTTTATGTAACAACTCCTCTGGCCTTGAGACTGAAAAGGCTTGTTTCAGCTCTTCCCCCATCACACTCTGTTCTGACTGGTCAGCTTGTGGACATTTTCAGGGGTGTTCAACTGACCCAAAAGACAGCATAGCTGCTATATTTCACTGGCTTTAGATATTGCAAATAAACTGTCCAGTTTTACCTGAAAACACAGGGTAAACGATATACACATTTTTTGCAAGCCTACTGCTCAAAAACAACATGCTGCCAGCCAACAATATTACTTCACTGCACAATGTAGAACAATAACACAGAACACAGTTGTCCAACTAATTTATTACAACATAAAATGGCTTTGTGCTATATCTTACCTGCAATATATAGCATAAAAACAGAATATAGTTTCTGCTTTCTGATTTGACAAGAATACAGCTGTAGGTCAACTGTATTAATTCTGAAGCTTTAGACTGCACCGTAACACATGGGCCAACAGTCAGCACTACATACAAAACAGTAACTCAGGTACATATTTCAACTTATCAGTACTGCTCTAGATTCCTCCACCCAACCAGATACAGTTGTAAAAGCACTGCCCTACAACAACAATCTAGCTCCTTCTGCTTTATGGGGCAGATTAGAAAATTTCTTAAAGTCTGTTGTAACTATGGTTATTGTTTCATGTGTTTTTATTTTTTTTTGTCTTTGAAGAAAATAAAGTATTTCTTTTTCCTTCACAGATTTCTTGATCTTTAAACCTCTGAACACTCTGTGGGCAAAGCGGTAGTAGCTCACCTGATAAGTTGAGGTGTACTTATTAGGTGTAGGAGCCCAAAATGGATGGTTAGTTACAGTTATGCTTGACATCAAGATGCATAGCATTGGTCGTATTGGTCAGACTGAAACCTTTCACTATCTTTCAGAATGCAAACACAAATGTTCTTAAGTTAGTTAATGTTATGACTATTGCTTCTGAGAAAAGCCAATCTGTGAAAAAAGAAAAACGTATCTTTTTCTTTTTGTTTCTATACGTGAGATTACATCAGACCCAGAGACAAGGAGTGTTAGTTAACGACCGATCTACAACCTTGAATATATTCACTGGGGCTCATACATGGAACAATGTTATCTTTAACCCTGAATAAAATGCAAGCTTTACTAAACTCCTAAGGAGGTTGTCCCTTTGAGGAAAATTTTAATTTAAATGTAACCCCAAACCAGTTAGTATAATTAATTCCTCTTAACTCTCCCCTGTACAAATATCAAATGACTTTGCTCAGCTTCTGCTCCAGTGAAAGTAGCTGCGTTATTGAGCTTGAGTTCCAGTGTGTATGCCAGGGCATGCAAATGCCAGTGTGCATGTCTGATTGCTTGAGTGTATGTGTTTGCATATGTATATGGCCTTTATTTGTATGAGGCATTTTGAGCTGAATCCTAGATTTTTTTCACAGGGAAGATGAACAGCCACATACATGCTGAAAGAAAGAAATGTGTGTGTAAATACATCAGTAAAGGTTAAAACCTCCCCCACTCCATAACCACAATTAGAGCTGGTCCTGAACTCCCGGGTCCCTTGAGTACCAGGTCAGTGTGCCTCTGACCCCCACCCCCATGTTTCCCATCAGCGCAGTGTCAGAGAGAATCTGAGTGGGAGGCAGATTCACTGGGATGCTCTCACACTGTTTACCATTTTTCACACAGAACAGTGGCTGACTGGGACTAATGATGACATATGCAACAGGACTCTCTTCTGCTGTTCAAGCTTCGCTGGCACATCCTGTAAAAGGCTCATGCATAGTCTGATGTTACTCTATGGAGTTTAACATGAACTCCAGGGTTATTAGATGTGAAATCTATTCAATATTTAAAAACCTCTACAGCACACCAGGATCTGGATGACAAATATTCTAGTACTGAATAATTTAAAGGGAACAATTTACAAATACTAGCCACAGCAAAGGTTATGAAGCTCCCTCTTTGTGTTTGTCAGTGAAGTCGCTGTTGTGTGAGAGCAAAACCGAGGCAGAACTCATGTGATGTTTTGTGTGCAAATTATTTGAAACATATACTTACATACTGTATGCATGTTTTCAATCTTGGTAAACGTCTCATGCATGTACTAAGGGACATAAATAGTGTGAGGGTATTTGTTTGCTGTGAAAACAACCCCCAAAAGTGCCTGTATATGATAAGGTTGTATGGTTTCTGAATAAATATTTATAAACACTCAAATCTGGGAGCTGCTTTTATTATCAAGAGGTGAAAATGAAACATTTTCTCTTTTTTGTATTTTTATGAATTGGAAAGATAAGACTGTTTCAAACTGGGTAACCACTGTTTATGATACAGTGTTGATGCAGCAGTGTTGATGTTTTTCAAAGTGAAATCCATATTACAAAATGTTTATCACAGCAGGGGAAGAGGCTCTGCCAGGTAAACACAGCAAAACCTGTAAAATCTATATTTATCTCATTACAAGCCAAGATATCTTGTAAAGGTTGCAAAATTAATCTGAATGATGGATGGAAATCATAGGCCAAGAAATTTATAAGGGAGAGGAGACAAAGACACTGTGAAAAAAGACAGAGATTATCTTGTCTCTTTTCTATGTCACTGATTTATTCACACATGGAAATGGGAGAAAACAGCATTTCATCAGAGTAATTTAAATTCAATAGACAGATTGAACCCATGTGTCTTTGTCTTTGCATATTCATTATTTCACATTGAAAGAATAATTACACATTGATAATCTGTGGCCAACACCAAGGACCAATCCTTACTAGGATAATGTCTTGAAGCCCACCAGTGTCTACAGATCCTAAAAAGAAGTCAGAAGCTGTAAAGTCAAGGTCAAATAAACCATATGCGAAAAAGAAAAAAGAAGAAACTCATATAAAATAATAAACCCACATTAAGTGTTTAAGTGTTGCCTAGGAATGCATTTCACCATCTGTTCTTGAATAGTGAGGTGAGCCATGCCACAATGCATACAGTACATTGTGCTCATGTAAAGTGCAAACTTCTGACATTGGTCACACTTGAGGCATTTGCAATTAAAAAGTTGTTTATCACAGCTCCCAGTCATTGTATTGAAAAGCATAGCAATGAGCTGCATAACTTTAATCAGACTTTGACAGTGCTTAGAATTAAACATCCCCATGAAAGATGATAGCCGCTGCTGTTTTTACCATTAGCTTTATAACATTTGCCATTCTAGCTATGTACTGTATATGATGTTATTAAGAAGGATTATCAAAGAATTTATATTTTGTGCTAGCTCAAGTCAGCATGTGGTAGACATCAACGAAAGATAGTTACAACTAATAATATTATCCTGTAGTACTATTAGTACTACAGGATAGTACAGGATTCTGTAATGGAACTAATAATTAATAATAGTTCCCTCTCTGTACTATCCAACATAGATGGAATATGTTTCTTTTGCAAGAAAGCTTATGACTTTAGTATGTTGCACTGTGTTAAACAAGCATGAAATGCTGTAATTAGCAAGCTTTAAAGGTGCCTGTATGTAGATTTTGTAAATGCTGGACATAGACTAGTTTCCTTTGTTTGTTTCCTTTGTCTTTAGTCCTTGCTGAGAAAGATAAATGGACAATCTTATATAGAGATTCGACTGTTATATGTCTGCAGTCTCGTATTTTAGGTGAATCTATCAGTCTTATACTGTATATGTATATCTCCTCTTACTTCTATTTGTTAACTACACATGATAACTTTGAAGACCATTACAAAAGTGAATCTGCATTATGTCAGCCAAACAAATAGAATAATATACAGTATGGCTTTGCTGTTTAGAAAAATAAACTTCCTTCGCTGGCCATTTCTAGTCTTGCCTTACTTTACATTCCAAAGACTGATTGCAATTCAGATTGTGTCTCATGATTATTATTAAACAAGACTGTGACATAAACTATATTTCATATTCTACACACTTACTTGTCTGTAAATTCATATTTAATGCACAGACATGAAAGTGGCATGATTAGTCTATGAGCAATCATCTATTTCATATAATCAAACTACTCCTTTATAACATTGCACTTCCCTACACAGTGGCACTGACTGATTTCCATGCCTTTAACAGTATTTTCTGTTTTTGTCTTCTCAGTTTCTTTTTTTTGGGACTTATCTGTTTATTCCAGATCTTTGAGTAAAGCTCTGACTTGCAGCATACTCAGTTTTCCTTTCCTTTTTCAAGGGCACATATGTCATCTGATGTGTGTGTGTGTGTGTGTGTGTGTGTGTGTGTGTGTGTGTGTGCGCGCACGCGCCAGTGTGTGTTGAGAGCTTTGCAAAATTCACTTGATTGCTTTCATTTTGTTTATGTCCCTCCATTTCAGGATCTCTATATTTAGCCTTGTCATTGTCACCATGCTTTGTCATGACACTCAGTAGGGTTTTTCTCTACCAGTATTCTTCATTACATTTCTCTTCCCCTGCTGTTTTTACCCTCCAGATATCTTTTTTCTTCTTACCTGATTTTCCTTGCATTCTTTGCCCCATCCTCTTCCCTTACACAACTCTCACCTGCACTTTTTCAAGCAATGAAATTATTGTACATACAGCTGAAACTCATTGCAAACCAGAATTCAAAGCATTATCTGTCACTGACTTGTCATTTTGTTGGCTTGTGATTCACCAGTGTCATTTTTGCAGCATAACATAGGGGGAAAAAAGAGAAAATTGTTCTTTTTCCAGCCTCATGGGGAGACAACTCTCACACGGCAAAGCTGAGCGGCAAGTCTCTTTTAAAATTTAAATAAATCTCAGTGCTAGTTGATGATGTGACTGTTTGCAATGCATCTCAACAAATGTCTGCACATATGGTAATACTTACTTGCTGTTAAGGATGTGTTAAGATCACAGTGGCACTTTTTGTGAAAAGCATAGTGATCTTTTAGTAATTTTGTATGACAGAATAAATGTTTGTTAACGGTTTTAAGTGGACGGCAGTCTTTAATTTGGTTCACATCTGTATTTCTTGAATAACAAATCAATGCATATTGTGTGAAGAAACATGATCCAGGTTTATATAACAAAAGCAGCAAAACCAAACAATATATTCCACTCTGCTTCACCTCAAGCAACATCTGTTACAAAAGCATAAATCAAGAATGCTCTTTTTTCTCGTTGACAGAGGACAATGAAATGCAATACAAAGGTTAGATTCACAGAGAGCACTTAGCCACACATGAACACACATATGCACACACAAACCTTTTTCTTCTATATTTAATTCATGCTGACTGAATAAACTGTCCAAATGATGCTGTTGGCTCTTTGTTTATTTATGTGTCCTTTAAAAGAAAAGAACAAAACTGAATGTGACACAGTTACAGCTCTTTCATCTACAAGCTGGTAATGCCAGATGTTGGATGCTGTGGTTATGTGCCTTATGCCCAGCTGCATGTCTTTACTTTTTCTACCTCAGTATACAGTGCATTTATTATGTGCCAATTTCACCACAAAACTGCAGCAGCTCCAGTCTGGCTGCTACTCGAAAGAGAAGTTTAAAAGCAAAACACAAAGTTCTGACCCCAAGAAGAGGTGCAACATTTGAAAAGTAAAGAATATATCCATATACACAAAGCTGAGACAGCCTTGGTGTGGACGAGTTTCTTCTCACAGGCCAATCGCTGAGTTACTCATCTAATGGGTTCAGGCCGTGAAGTGACAAGTTAGCTGATGGATGAGGTGATTACATCCCTCTTTTGCTTCACTCGAGGACAGTCCCCAGTTCCTAATTGGTAAGAGAGCAGACAACAAGAGAGTAGACGTCTCCCTCTTCTTCTCTCCCCTCTACCCCTCTATCCCTGCCATACTACTTCCCCAGTTCCCAGTCATTTAACTAATCTTGTTCTATCCCCTTGTCGACAGGCACAGGACTCAGGCGGGAAAATGGAGTGCAGTAGAGATAACTTGCATGGCAGGGCCACAGTAATTTAATGGGAACAGATGTTTCCTCTGCTGAAGTGACAGCAGATCCTTCTCCAGTTCCCTGAAGGGAGGAGTGGACACATTACAGATGGTTATTGTGCCTATGGTCATCATTACATAGGCCCAGGTTTAGACTGGGATCCAGTCCTGCTTAAGATATGAAAGCAGTGATGGACAGAAGAGCCCCTAGTTAAAAATTACTTTAAAGGCCTTTGGCTTAAACCTCAAAGCAGAAACAGCAGAAGCAAGAGAGACAGGCATATAAACACAGTGTGTATCTTCATGCCCATGAACTATTTTCTGTGGTTGTACTGTGTGGGCATCCCTGTAGTTGTGATTGAGACTGTGTGGGCATTTGAGACAGAGTCTGTGGATCTCATCACTCAGTAGACAGTGAAGCAGCAGACACTGATCAGCCCAGGCACTCCACAACAAACAAAAGAAACCTGATAAAGCATTAACATTCCCACAGGGAAAGAGAAATGTCTGCAATGTATTGCTCTGTACCTTTTCTCTCTTTGTCTCTATACAGTCACAAGATAAATTCTTCTCTATATCGTAACCTCCTCAAATTGAATTGTTCCCTGGTGTGTCATGCAAAAATGAGAAGGAATTTCATCAAGCCTTTATTTGTGTAACATGCTTGTAATTCAGTTTGTCAGCTGTGCTTCACAAATCAGCACTGATGGACTGTCATCTCCATATCACTGTATCACAATCTTTTCCCTTTCACTATGATAAAAAAAATTATATATAACAAATATGTATAATATGGGTATGTATATTAGTTACATTTATTAATATATTAAATTAAACAATTTAATATCCGCATCCTTTGACATGGTAACTACCAGTCCTTCTATCTACACTCTTTGACTTGGGCATATCTGGTACAGCTCTGGCCTGGCTTCATTCCTACTTATCTGGTCGAACCTTCAAGGTATCCTGGCAGGGACACGTTTCCAACCTTCACAGCCTCTCTACCGGTGTGCCACAGGGCTCAGTTCTCGGTCCTCTTCTCTTTTCAATCTATACTACATCTCTGGGTTCTATCATCCACTCACATGGCTTTTCCTATCATTGCTATGCTAATGACACACAGCTCTTCCTGTCCTTTCCACCTGTTGCAGGAATAGCATAGCTCATGCGTAGTCTGTTGTTATGTAGTGTGTGTGTGTGTGTGTGTGTGTGTGTGTGTGTGTGCGTGTGTGTGTGCGTTGCTTGGGAGAGCGAGTGAGGAAGCGAGAGAGAGAAAGAGAAAGCGATGAGTGGAGAAGACTGAGCAGTGCATGTCCATAGCTGGCAATTGGGGCAGATAATTTGGCAGTAACAAAGTGAATGTACGCTTTTATGTCACAGAATACAGTGAATAAACGTCGTGGCCCCTCAAGACCAAGCTGGCTGTCTGAGTGTTGCTTCCCCACTGCTGTAAAGAAGGTGAAAGGGGGTTAATCCCGAAGGAGTAAAACCTTGGCCCTGAAGCAGAGTTAAGCCTCCCTTGTGCTTCCCGACCACGGTCTGGAGGCTGAAGCAGGAATGGTTAACACACGGGATGACTCAACTGTCTCATCACGCATTACTGCCTGTCTGTCTGACATCTTTGCCTGAATGAGGGAAAGACATCTTCAACTCAACCTTTCAAAGACAGAACTTCTAGTCTTCCCTGCTAGACTGTCAATACACCATAAGATCAGCATCAACACTGAGTCTCCAGTGATAGTCCCCACTAAGTCTACCGAGGTCATCATTGACGACCAACTGAGCTTTACAGACCACATCTCCTCTGTCTCTAGGGCATGCAGATTTGCCTTCTACAATAGCAGAAAGATCAGACCTTGCCTTTCTGAATACACAATCCAATTGATTGCGCAAGCGCTGGTCATATCTCGTCTTGATTGCTGCAATGCCCTGTTGACAAGATTGCTCTGACTCTTGCATACAGAGTAGTTTACTCAACGGCACCTATTTACCTCAACTCCCTCATTCAGATCCACATTTCCTCCCGCCCACTGCGCTCTGCCAATGAATGGCGTCTGGTGGTCCTAGCACAAAACAAAAAAAACATTGCAAAGCTCTTCAGCTCGGTGGTCCCACAATGGTGGAATGAGCTACCAAACTCTGCACGATCAGCAACCTCACTGGCAACACTTTTCTGATAGTACTTTGCTTTACAGTTTTTCTCCCTGACTTTGATTTTTGCTTTTTTTGTACCTCATTTGTAAATTGGATAAAAGCGTCTGCCAAATGATTAAATGTAGATGTAAACAATGAAAATAATATATCATGTATGAGAATTTTGAGACGATGCACACTAGAAAATATCCCCATTCACAATTTTTTTTTTCAATAATTGTGAATGGCTTGCAGTTATCAAGTTCAAAAAGAAAGAAACCAGATCAAAAATCAAACATCCATTTGAACTTTTTGTTTTGATACAGTAATACTGTCAGTTCATTCTGCACTGATATTTCCCAGTGATTGCACGTCCTAGCAGTTCAACTGAAAGGTAATCCATTCATGTAAACAATGATTTTGGCAATCATTCTCTGTGCTTCTATCCACAACCCTTCCACAGAAACACATTTTATGACACAATCTAACCACAGTGTACAAACATCAAGTAAGCATTTTATTGGTATGGACTGTAAACACTGTGTTTTGCTGTGTACTGAATTTCCCCTGTGAGTATTTTGTTCTAATGTCTTGTATTTTGACATGTCATGCCATGCCACACTATATGCCAAAACAGCTATATTTGAATTGCCCTTATATTACACCAAGTGTTACTGTCAATGACACTCCCATTAGACATTATATTAAGTCATATTTCAGCATACAGCATCCAGAGGTATCTATAGAAATTACTTGCTAGAAGGAGGATTTCTCTCTGAGACCTGTTAGATTTGAGCTGAAAGGCGAGCACAGTGGGACCTCCATAAACTTCCAGTCACAACCGACAAATTCAATGTCAAAAACCACAGCCACACTGATTGTACAGCATGTTCTCGCTCCAAGCTCCCCAACAGGTGAAAATGCAATTTATGTGCATATTAAATGCTAGATCACTCCTGGTTTGAGGAAAGAAAAGCTGTCATATTTGTAAGAGGATGTGCCAATTGGAAAGGTCACAACTGTCTATAGAGAACAAATGAGGCTGGTAATCGTTTTTCCTGCCAGTCTTCTACAGGCACATAAAAGACCAGGTGCTTGTCTGAATCTTGATGATCCCCTCTAAGTGAAATCATTGACACGCATCCAGCTCAATTAAGCAGCTACTATGGTTAGCGAGGAATGATCACATTCTGTAGTAGGCGGTGAAAAAAATTGCGCTGTGCAGTAACCGCATCCTGAGGATAATTACAGGTTATGATTGGCCAGAATGTAACGAGTGACTCTGAAAGGAAGAGTTAAGAGAAGAGAGTTAGGAGAACTCTTCAACACCTGCTTCAAAACAACTTTTTTACTCATAGGATTTAACAATCAAAATGTCTCTTACATTTACTATACATCTGTGAGAAGACTTGCTGGATGTTAAAAAAGTGTGTACTGTTACACATCAAGGTCGTGTTTGGCACTGGGTGAGGAGAATTGCCGGGTCTAATGGACAGTACTTGACTTTAATGAAAAGATCTGATGAGGAGGAAGATTGGTCCCCATTGACAGATCAGCTGCTGCCATTTCCATTTTCATGGGTAACCAGATGAAACACGGTGGGAATTTCACAAACTGATAATCCCTGTGGACAAAACCTGCTTTTATACATATCATATACTCAATATAGCCATTTTCTGTTTGTCTATTTGCATGGGTTATGCATGTCCAGTGGTGGTTATTAAGTCTACTGGTGCAAGTTTGTATTGCCCTGTATCACCATTCTGAGGGCAGGGTCTGTCAGGGACAGTCTGTGCCCTAGGTGGGTGGTATGCATCTAGTATACGTTGTGTGCATGCCTGGGAGTTCACTCCCTACAATCCTATGGGTTTTAACCACCTGGGCCAAGCCTTTCCTATCTTGTGGGGTGCAGTTAGCATACCACACAGTTACACCAAGACAGCAGACGCTTTTTATGATGGCTCTATAAAAGTTAATCAGAAGTTGTGTGGCCAGTCCAGCCAAGTGATGAATCGCTTTTCTGTAGTGAGTCTCATCGTTACCTGATATGACACTCACCAAAGGGGTGTCATTTGCAAATTTCACAGTGGTGTTGGAGACACATGTGGGGTTGCAGTCATGTGTGAAGAGAGCTGAGCTGAGCACACAGCCATGTGGTGCGCCTGTGTTTAGGACCACTACGGAGGATTTCTGGGACTCTTACTACTATTCGTTCTACTTGAAGCCTATTGGTAAGAAAATATCTGATCCAGTTTCTGAGGGATTATTATATTGAAAGCACAGCTAATGTTAACAAAAAGCATCCTAACATGTGTAAGGATGCTCCAAATGTGACAGAGCTGAGTAGAGTGCTATAGAGTAGGGCTTTATACACTCACTGGCCACTTTATTTGGTATACCTGTACAGTCTAATGCAATCCCAAACAGCAGCGCTGCCATAAATTCTCCTTTTACAATTCACCTTTTGCAAGGTTAAAATTTTTCAGTTTTTAGGTTCAAACTGCAGGGGACCTATTTCTAGTATATATTTATTATTGAGGTCATAGTGGGTGATGGAGTCTTAATGGACTGCATCATATTTCAACAAGGAGAAAACAAACACAAGTATGAAAATTCTTATTGATTGACCACAAAAAATATGTTGCGGTTAGACCTCAATTATGGAACAGCCTTGCAACTCCTAGGTCAGCAAGGATAGGTAACAAGATGAACCCCCGGGGTCTAGTTGCTGGTGAAATCAGCTGGGAGAGGAAGGTGGAACTGTGGCTGGATCCCTGGGGTCTCCTTCAGATAAGGTAGTGATGGGGTGGACAGGCAGAATGACAGAACAAGGTAATATTTAAAGTATAGACTGGATGAGCTGACTGGCTTCAGTAAGGCAGGAAGACAGGTTCTTATTTATAAATAGTGATGACAAACTAAAGTGGAAAATGGAAATGATGGAGTAGAATTAACAGGGAATCTCCAAAGAAGTGAGCATTAAAGATCTTCTATATTGAACTTTCACCAAATAGAAGGAGGCCGTCAAAGGCTAAAGTGAGGTAGGAGGTCATTGAACACCAGAAAGTGAGATAAAGAGGCCATCAGAGATGAGAGTAAGATAGAAAGTGGCCGTCAAAGGCCAGAGAGCCACATAGGAGGAGGTTGTCGACGCCCTAGAGCTAGATAGGAGGAGGCTGTAGAAGGCCAAAGTGTGAGATAGGAGAAGGCCATTGAAGGCCAGAGAGATAGGAGAGCCATCAAAGGCAGGTGAGGAATCAGATAGCCATTGAGGGCTTAGAGAAATACTTGTATAATAATGCATTTAATAACATAATAGCATTTAAGTAAAATGATGGAAATGGTTGACATGGGTAAACAGAAAACTACCACCAGCTATACACTACCATTCAAAGGTTTGGGATCACTTTCCACAGAAAAACACATTTTCATGCAATTCACAAACAAGTTTATTCATTTCACAAACAATTACAATTGATCAGATGATTTTAAAGAATGATTCACATTTTTTCATAGAAGTCTATCATTAGCAAATGTCAGTCCTCTGTTTGTTTGTTTACCGGCTCAAAATGGCCCAAAAGAAAAAACTTTAATTAGAAGCCCCTTAGTCTATTTTTGTCCTTAGAAAGGAAGGCTACTCAATGTGAGAATTTGCAAGAAACTTAACATTTCTTATCATGCTGTTAACTACTCCCTTCAGAGAGCAGCAAAAACTTGCCCTAACAAGGACAGAAAAAGGAGTGGGAGGCCCCGATACACAACTGTGCAAGAAGACAAACATCTGAGAGTGTGTAGCTTAAGACGACAAAGACGCCTCACAGGTCCTCAGCTTCATGACAAAATTGTCAAGAATAGGCCGTATCTCAGACTGGCCAATAAAAAACAAAAGACTGAGATGGGCAAAAGAGCACAGACATTGGACACTGGAAGACTGGAAAAAGGTGTTGTGGACAGATGAGTCCAAGTTTGAGGTCAAACAGAAGAACATTTGTCAAATGAAAAGATGCTGGAACAATGAATAATACCTTCAATCAAGCATGGTGGAGGTAGCGTGATTGTCTGGGGGTGCTTTGGAGGGGGTAAAATAGGAGTTTACCCTATTATGTTTGATGGAGTTTACTCCATCAAGCCAATCAATCTTGTGGGAGATGCTCCAGGAAGCATGGGGTGATTTCTCATCAAAATTTCTTAAAAAATAGACAGCTAGAATACCTAAGGTCTGCCAGGCTGTAATTGCTGCAAAGGGTGTTTTTTATGAGGGCAAGGTTTGAAGAACATATTCATCATTTCCATCAAAATCATTATTTCTAACTCTGACAATGTCAGCATGTCCTGTTCTTTTGCTATATTTCCTATTCAAACTAATTTCATGTGTGTTTCTTTGGAAAACAATACAATTTCTAAGTGATCCCAAACTTTTGAGCAATAGTGTATGTGACACTAACCAAAGGTATTCATAGCTTCAGAGACTTTTGAGCAGAAAGAATGGCACACTATCAGGTTGAATGTACGAAGAGTAAGAAATGCCTTATACAACACACACGACAGAAATGATAAAATTATAATGTAACCGTGTGAGGCGTCTGATAAACTGAATGATATCTGGGAAGGAAGAGCCCCCCTTGTTTAAAATGCAGACTACGGCTTCATTATCACATAGCACTAACACACATTTCCAACAAAGATGGCCCCAAATGCCACAATGGACTAGGATAGGAAACGTAGCAGAAGATGGGGACAATTCTGAAAACTCTGCTGGCCGGCTATCTTCTAACCACATGCCTTGATAGCACCCCCCAAAATATACGGATAAAGATGCATCCATGTAGAATCTGAAAATTGTAGACATTACAAATGTGGTTGGACTCAAACCCAAACATTTGATGCCTGTGGTGATCAGCTGAAAGCAATGCATTGACACTCATTTTAGAAGCAGGGGATGAGAACTGAAAAGGAAGCTGGACATAAAGAAGCTGAGTGACCATAGTCCCCACAGGTAGTGCAGCAGATCGTTTCCTATCCGCCAACTAATATTACTAGCAGTTTGGTGTCTAAAATAAACCAATCGATGCGGGTGTTAAATTGGTCAAGATGTAAAGCTGACTTTCCGCAAAAGGCTTTGTGATATTTGTAGAACATGTTTTTCCCACTTTTTAGATTCAGGTCACCAATTAGGGTCAGATATAAATCAAGCTCTTGACGATGATCAGGGTAGACTGAGAAAATGACACCCCAGTATACCTCAGATGTGACCAAGAAGTCCCCAGTAGTCAAGTCTAGTTAAGTGCCATCACGTTGGTGCCAGAGACGAGCTTTTTGTCACACTCGGGGGGGATGGTAACAGGAGACTGAGTAGATAAATGTCTTTACCTTTGATTTTTGAACGCAACCCGTCAAAAATATTGGTCACTGGAGAATATATGGCCTGGCCAGAGAGGGAACGGAGATAGCTGAAGCTAGTGAATACTAATGCTGGGGGGACAGAGACTGTGTCGAACAGAGAGAGACTGGCTGAGGAGGGCAGATTTGCCCTCAACAACATCAGAGAGATCTGACCCTACCTTTCTCAATATACAACCCAATTGATTGTGCAGTAATGTACAAGTAATGATTGCTGTAATGCCCTGTTGACAACCAAAAAGAACACACGTCACCCCACTCTCTAAATGCACTGGCTTGCTGTAGCTGCCCGGATCTGATTCAAAGCTCTGACTCTTGCCTACAGAGTGGTTGACTCAACAACTATCTACCTCAACTTCCTCACTCAGATCTACATTCCCTCACAAAAAACAAAGCAAAAAATCCAATGCAAAGCTCTTCAGCTCTGTGGTCCCACAATGGTGTAATGAGCTACTGAACTCTGCATGGTCAGCAACCTCACTCTTGCACTTACATCTCATTAAACGGACACACTTCTTTTGATAGTGCTTTGATTGAAGTTTTTTTCCTTGACTTTTTTTTTTATTTTTGCTTGCTTTGTACCTCTCTTGTAAGTCACTTTGGATAAAAGCATCTGCCAAATGGCTAAATGTAAATGTCTGCAAAAGGGAGTTGATGTTGTGGAGTGTGGACATAACTTCTTATAGAGGGCATCACATCAAGATTATTGCAAGAATGGGATAGGGATAGGCTCCAGCATGCCTGTGACCCCTATAGGGACTAAGTGGTATGGAAAATTAATGGATGGATGTAGTGGTGTACCTAATAAGGCAAACTGGTGGCTGTCTAGACCAGGGGAGTGCTGTCCTTGATGTGTTGCAGGATGATCCTTCCAAAGCATTTCATGGTGATAGGTATCAGTGCAACTGGGCAATAGTCCTTGAAATGGGTACATTGGACACAGGTGCAATAATCGAGGATTTAGGTCATGCAGTAACTACAGCTAGTGGCAGGGAAAGGTTAAAAATGTCCAGACAAACTAGCTAGCTGGTCCGCACATGACTTCAGTGTCTGACCTGACACCCTCTGGCCCTTCAACCTTAGTGGGATCAGTCTTCCTCAGTATGAATTTTACCTGATGAATGGATGAGAGACCTCTGTTGCCGCTCTTTAGTCTGAGGCAGCTTGTCCATCCCCTTGCAGCCATTGCTGTCAAAGCAAGTGAATAACACTTGTGTCTAGCCATGGTACTGTCTAGCCATTGTTTATGGTTTGGGAATATTTTGATGGCTTTAATTGTTTGCAACAGTTCCAGTACAAACATGTAGATAGGCAGAACAGATAATGTGTGCTCTTCTAGGTCTGCACATTCTTTGAAACTCCTCATTTGGTGTGCTCAAAGCAGTCTTTGAGCACTGAATTTGTTTCCTCACTCCAGACTTATACAGCTTTGACAGTTGGTTTTATTGTGCAGATGATGGATGTGTATGCTGGAATCAATTCGAGCAAGATGTAGTTTGATCTACCAAGATTTGGACATTTGGACATGCTTGAGTAGACATGGTCCAGAATATTATTGTCTCTGGTCAGAAAGTTGATGTGCTTGTGAAGTTTGGGCAGCACTGCTTTCAGTTTAACATGATAGAAGTCTCCAGCTACTATCTCCATTCTTTCTCTGTGAACATTCAACTGGTTCTTAATAGCACTGTACAATTCCTCCAGAATTAAAATTAACCTCTGTCCGCTTGCTATATGGAGTGGCCCATTAGCTTCCATGTCTGGAACAAGTCTCTGCAATGATCATTACACACATTCTGTATTGTGTGACATATGCTTCAGCCTTATTTCATTCATCTTGTGGACACGTGACCTGGAATTTGTGAGAAAGAGACTTGGAGGAGCTGGTCTCTACCGGTTAGCATGTAGCTTAGCTCACAGGCATCCTCTCTCGCAAACAAAAGTTTTAGATCACCCCTGAAAATAAGGGAGCTGTAAACATACAAAGCCAGGTCACAGGGAGCAAACAGGTCAGGTGACCAGGTAATTACAGACAGTCAGGTCAGGCAGAGAGAAGGCTGAAAATTTGCTCACCAATACAGGATTGCAGACAATCTGACAAACTGCTGTGGTAAGTGGAGCTGCTTAAAAAGAGAGTTCACAGGTGTTAGTAGTTTGGCTGATTAGGTTAGTGAAGTAGATCAGTATGGGAGAGTGACAGGAAATTATCATATGGGATGAAGCAGACAGGCAGATAGAGTGGAAAAAGTGACAGGAGATGGTCATATCAGAAGTGAGCTACAACATCCTGAAAGTAAGAATGTAAGTAAGTAAAAAAGTTTGGAGAACCTCTAACAATACTACTAGAATATACACAGAATAGAGCTACAACCTTATATTGGCCTCCTCCAGCTGCCAAGTGCTTCTTCTGGTGCCTTTTCATCTATAAATGTAATCAGAATTTAGCTCAAACCTCCTGTTGACCTTTTTCAGTCCAAAGTAGGAAGTTTGATGCCTTTAAAATTTTTAATATGTGTTTGTACTTGCATTTTTGTGTTGGGGGCATAAGTATAAATGCTTCGACCATGTTTGTATTGTACAGTATGTCACTCAGGCAGATCCATTTCAAATACAGCAAAGAATTCAGCCTGAGTCATCTCATGTAGTTCTTTGATCCTGAATCATATTCACACTCCCCCATGTCTGGAATTTGTGGCACATTTAACACACAATATACTGTTAATGGATTTTAGGCTGTAAGGCAGACAGGCTTACATACATAGATGGCTTATATGAAATGTAATCTCAATGCTTCTAGAAACTTCCTTATTAGGAAAAGAAAAAGCTTCTGAAAAAGCTTTTTTGTAATCTGCAGAGCAACCAGGAACATGAATTGGATTGTGGTTCATGATAGTTAATCATTTTCTTATCAGTGGTTGCTGCCAGAGCCCAGCTAAGAAATGACCCCAAAAGAAAGAGGACAAATGAAGGACGGAGGCTGCCTCATGCTAGCCCGTTGCCTCCTTTGAGCTCAATGACACACCTGCCTATTGACACCGGTGCTTTTTTCCACCTGAAATCCCCTCCTGATGCTCTCTCCGTGAAGGTTAATGGGGGATAAAGCATTTTGTCATAAAGCACACAGCAGCACCTTTTCTCTTGGTCTGGCATTAGAGGCAACAGCTCCACTGAAAGAAAAATTTATATCACTGCCAGCGGTCACTAGTGAACAACTTGTCATCATGGCCTACTTCACAACAATATACCCACGAGTGCCAAGCTGTGAATGTTTCAAGTACAAGGGCACATCTTAAGATGAGTAGTCTGTGTTGTCATTGATTGCAGACAGGATATGTCTATTCTGTGGTGAGCGTTTATGAATCAAATCAGTGTAATCAATAAATTTGTGCATAATATTCACTATGAGGAAAAAAGAAATAAAAGTATTTTTACATGCTAAACTCCACTTGAAGAATTCTCTCTTTCAGATGTGATAAAATGAAGGTCAGACTGAGGTGTTTTGCAGGATTGAAGTCTATTTGACATACAGGTGAAAAACATTTTCCTCCTTAAAGGTCTCCCGAGCCTCGAGAAAATGAATGTACCTACATTAAAGTATCTTGTTGCATCTATAAAATGGCCTTCACAAAGCATTTAGTGTTTTTTGTCTGTGCAACCAGTAAATCTTAATATTATCTGGGAAAAAATATATTGACTGTCTCAGAAGCAGAGTAATCAGGTAAGTAACATTGATAAAGTGGTGCCTCTTGTCAAGTTGGAGTTGATGTTTGTATGTCGTACAATGTACTGCTGATGATTTAAAATTCAAACAATGTTTGCTGCTACACTGACAAATGTTCCTTGAAAATGCTGTAGTTAACAGAGCTTTGTTTTTTTCAGCGGACTTAAGTGTTTCTTCTATGGCAATTACATTCAGCTGGGTGAACAATTCACGTGATTCACTCACAATGCAGATTGGCTAATTGGAGCCAAGCCTGACGACAGAATCTCTTTTGACTACAATATTGAGTCAAACCAAAAATAATTCAATTATATGATGAGGTAAATTGGGTAAGTGATTGGGTCATTGTTGCACATTCACTGAAAACTTTGTGAATCACAGAGCTGTGTTCAGTTTTTGAAACATTGTGCAGTATTTATGGAGTAACACTGCCCCCAGCTGAAATGATGTGAAACATACTACTGGAGCTACAGGTTCAGTGGAGTACATGCTGAAAAGAAAAAGGAACAGTGAAACAAATTGTGCACATGTACATTACCAGATCCAAACACATTACTTTAAAATGCATATTAATGCAAACATGGTCCTCCAAAAGTTAATGTTTGATTTCTCCCAGTTAAGAGTTGTACACATGTCTGCACATGTCTGTAGAGTTGTACACATGTCTGCACACCAGAAAACGTGGCTGAGTTTCAGCTGAATACTAGGAAACGAAGTGATGCATTAAATGGAATGCAAATTCTGCTATAAACACATAGGTTACTAAACAGAAGTTGTGTTCCAAGTCCAACATTTGAGGAAGCAGGATTTTTCCAATCATCAGACATTTTGCATAAAGTCACAATACAAGACTATAATTTGGATTCAGTTGCAATTCAAGTTAGTGATTTCTTCAGTTGGGAAAATTCAGCTTACTGTCACACTACAATGGTGATTTTGTGTCTGGAAAAGTCATAATTAGTAACTACAGAATACTCCCTAACCCATATAACACTAAATAAAATCACCTGGATCCAATGTCAGATGATGGTGCTGCCCTGGCCATGTAGATTCATGTTTATGTCTTTGATAAGAGTGTTGCTAATGTAACATCCACAGTAAAGTAGATTTTTTCTGGATGCGTGTTTAGTTTCAAAAATGCTGTTTTGGTTTATTATGTGTTTAATTTAAAGGTTCATCTTTGCTTTAAGTTTCACATAGAACCTTTAAGGTTTATATACTGTAAAAAATATATTATTTCCTTTACTGTCTCACCACCATGTATCTGTATTACTTATTTTTGTTCATTTATCTACACATCATAGTTTAGCTGTTTAACATAATTTTAATAAATGTTCAAATAAACTGATGTTTCTACTATTGGGAATCATTTAAAAATTATTTGTATGACCTCTTAAATATATTTATTTGGTAACACCGTGAAGATTGAATGACTTTGTTGACTTAATGTAGTTTCCACTAGAGGTCAACAAAAAGAGGGCAGCTACACTCTGTTGTTTTGTGATTTTTACTTCCTTGTTTTAATCTAAAGTCAATAAAATCCACCAGGATATACAGTACAGTACAGGATTGTGTACTTTCTTGTACACTTTTACTACACATAATGCTAAAATGTTTTCCTTGTGGTGTAAAACAGTCTCTGCAGACTTGGAATTTGCCGCTGCACATAGGAACAGTGGAACCTTTACTCAGCTGCTCTTTCAGAAAACTGCCCTCAAGTTTTTCTTAGAAGCTCACGCATTTATTACTCATGAGTGCACATTGGGTGTGATTCATATGCTATTCATTCATACTGTATGATTAAAATGTTAAGAACAAGCCAACTGACCAGGGTAAAGATGTTTATACCACACACAATGAGATATAGGTTTTGTCCTTGAATTCTCAAAAGGTAATTTCCTTAGTCCTAATATATAAAATTTAACATAATAATAATGTTTGCTCATACTTACAATTTTTGTAAGTACATTGAGGCAGCACGACAGCTTCTCCAGTACCAGCAGATGGCTCAATACTTACTTTTATGGTCTAAAAGTTGTTAAACGTTTAACCTGTTCTTATTTTAGTATAAAGTGCAGTATGTGCATATGTTTTAGATGTTTTAGATGTTTTTTAGGTGAAAATGACTCTCCCTTGCAAACAGTCTGAAATCTGGTTGAGGTGTAATAGAAAAATTCTGAAATACAGAAACAAGTGTGTCTTTGAGAAATATACCATGAAGTATTTGATAAGGTCACTATGAATCGCAATGCAACCCCTGAGATGAACATAATATGAATGTAGCTTAAAGCTTTTTTTTATGTATTGGACAAACGTCACATGCTAAATGTCAACCTTAAAACTACCATAACGGAGAATAACAACAACAAGAGACTCCGCTTTTTAATGCACAGGCCTGCCCTTTATCGTCTACTCATGCAGGAATGTGAAGGATGCTGAGTGTCCACCTGATACTGGTGAAAACCCGGGGGGGGGAGGGTCTCCAATCTCCACTCTAGCTGCCATAACACAACACAGCTCAGGCAGGCAGACAAGCAGGCAGGGAAAGCGCATCCTCAGAGAGCGATCTGCCGGAAACCCGATCGTTTGGGGAATTTAAATGAGACATAATTCGACAGATTTGTATGTTTTGTGTTATTCCCCAAAGGACACACGAGGAGACGCAGCCACTCGGGTGCAAACATCATCATCATCAGCAGCCACTGCGCCGTCTGAGGCGAGGTCATCGTAGAGTATAACGGTAAGATGGATAAAAACAGCGTAGCAGACTGGCTATTTTTCCATGTGTACTTACGCGTAAACACGGTTTTCAGCCGGTTATTTAACGAGCCTCGTTTTGAAACCTCTGCTAGAAATTCGACCTAGCTTTAACACACGTATCTCTCTTTTACTTACACACTATTTCGCTAAAAGTATACGCAAAATATCAGGATAAAAGGCTTAAGCTGCACAAAATCTCCAGTCATTAGGCTTTAGTGTTTCCATACACTGCCATTCCCGAACAAAATGGACTACAGTGTATATGGGTTAGTGGAGCAAATCCATACGTATTAGGATGCACCGTATGATCATTTTCTATTTTGCCAATACATGTTTTTACATTATTTGTATGGAAAGTGCGAAATTCTTGATTTAATATTAAAATTCCAACCAGACTTGATTAGTAAAAATGGACGCATTGGATACACAGCATCCTCACTGCTCCAGACAGAAATCGCTTACATTACGTTACAGTACAGGAGACAGGCCCGTAGTCTGCATACTCAACAATCACACTGGATGCTGCACACATACTGCATGTGTTGTTTTCTGACATGACATAACATCACTATTTTGACGCCTGGGCATTAAAATCTTCTAAAACTTTTTTACTTTTCAGTTTTTCATATGTGTTGCATTTTCATTTCTTTTTTTTCATTTTTCAAATACTGAAGAATCTGGAGCAAAAGGAAGAGCCAGGAAGATGTAAAGCTACAGTATATGTTCTAACAGTACAGACTCCTCTCAGTACTGAATAACAATAATGTGACAGTTACAGTATAGAAAAGTGATGGAAATGTTCTGTCTACACATCAATGACATTCACTGTAACATCTTTCATAATAACTTAACCTTCAGTTTCATTCCTGCTTAAATGACCCATGTTCATTTTAGAATAATTTTAGATTCCTCCTCTGTTGTCTGGATATTGGGCCTAATAGCCTACATTTTTTTCACCTTGGGAATAGTGAGATATAGTTAGACACGTGGTCACTCAAAGATTAACATCCTGATGATAACTTCTGTGAGAATGATGCAGATTATGTTAAATGCATGTACACTGACCTGTTGTTAGTTTGTGTTAGCACTGCTGGGAAGCCATTGTATAAGATTTGATGTTGATATCCATGCAGGGCATTAATATTTCAACAGTCTCTGTT
>OMLM01012042.1:0-10339 GCA_900302695.1 Helostoma temminkii
AATATAATATATTAATAATATATATTATAATATAATACATACTTTAAAAAACAGTATGATAATGAAATATTGGCCTAAAGATACATAAAGATTTCAGCACCTTTACTTGGTCTCAGAATCTTGACCCAGACCATGGTTAAGATAAGTAAAAGTTTCCAAACTAAAATATTACTAAACATTCAGAATGTTTCATTGCAAACATGTCAGAGAAATTTCCTCGTGAATGACCATGAAGTGCTTTATAAACAAAAAAAAAGTCACTTTTAAAATGATACAAATCTAATAAATTAGACCACACTGTGCTGTACGTGGTGCAGCGTGACTGACTTGAGGTTTTCAGGGTTTTTTTTGCACTTTTCTTAAAAAAAAAAAAAAACACAAAAAGAACAGTTAAGCTAAATATGGAGATTATTCCTGATGATAGTTAACTCCAGCTGCACTAGTCTCTGTTCCATACATCTACTTGTGTTTCATACACAACTGTAACTCTTAAACCTTTTAATTTGCACGGCTCCGTGGTGTCTTGACAGCATGTTTATGCCGAAGCCTTATGGGAACCATAGTTGTCGAATGAAAGGAGCTAAATCACAGCACGCATGCACAATAAGTAGGAAAAATATACGTTTCTATTTAATGCACATACAACCTTTTGTACATTTTACAACTTGTAGTAACAAGGGTTAACGCCGCCTTTATGGATGTTTGGTGTATATCATATCATTTAACAAGCAATGTGATCCATGAACCGAATCTAACTGAATATATATAAAAAGTCTGAAACTTGTAAATTAAAACTTTTTGACACAAAGATCAAAATCAGTCACAGGTGCAGAAACTGAAATGTGTGTATCTTTGGAAGTGTTGTCATTCAAATACTTGTTACTGTGTAATATGAAAGTACTGATCTCCTTTGAAAGTAATGTGAAAGTGGTTATTGATCTGTGATTCCTGTGATTTCAGAGTCAGCTACTGAACTGACTTTGGGGTTGTGTTTAGGGACATTTTGCTGTGCTGAACCGGGGCTCTGAAAAAGCTCTTGGCACCTAAAACTGCGGCTCAAATACACACTGAAACTTCTTTACTTCACCTTCGCGGATGTTTTGGTGTCTATATGTTAATTTAACAAGTAATTTGACCCACAAACCCAATCTAATCCAAAAATTGTAAAAGTATGAGGCTTTTCCGAACGTTTTTATCTTTATTTACCGTTACTCACAAACATACTAACTGCATCAAGAATCAGTCCTCCTTAAGGCAAATGTTGTTTTGTGAAATGTTACATAAGAACATATTGACTCAGTTTATTTTACTCCTTCTATTGTTTTCCCCAAAACAAAACTAACCAGTCATTTATATTTTTTTTGATCAACATGGTTTCATATATCACAGAGATTTAATTAAATGTTATGGCAGACGTAATTCACACATAGTCACATCTCCATTCAGTCAGGCTGTGTTAGCTGCGATGTAGTACAATATTATTTTTAAGCTCTTTCAGTGAGAAAAGACCAGATCTGCTTTTCCTTCACTTTATTTCCGATGACGCAACCTCAAACCTCAGTTGCTCTTCCCAGACAAATACATTTAGTCAATCACAAAACCCCAAATAAAGGTCTGACACAACAATGTTAAAACTTTCAACAGCTATACATCACCATGACGTTCAAATTAGTGCCACATTAGCTGAATCTCACCAGAAGCCATGCATCAAGAGATGTCTCCGATTGTTTCCTGTGTGTGTTTATAACGACCCAGAGACAGAGCCAGTGTGGAGATATGTGTGGTGACACATTTGTCGCCATCTCAGCGAGGCCCTGTAATCTTCCCAGTCAGGAAAACCAGAACAAATTAGGTTGTGCAGTGCTTCCAGTGTGCCATCACTATAAATCTTCATCATGACCCCGAACATGTACGAGTACGCTATACAACAACAGGGCCCGAGAGAATAATGTTTGTTCCCAAGAGTGGTCCTCAATGGTTGGATGATATACTGTGAGAAGAGTCCCATTCACATGTATTTCTCACACACTTATTGTATGGTGGAGTGAAAGTATTTCGCAACCATAGGTTAGAGGATCTGCAGGGTTTGGGTTTGGCCCTCGTCCTTTTTCATTACATGCTTCGTTGGCTGTGAACAAGCATCAAGGAAGTCAGTGTGATTGTTTACTGTAAGTGTGAGAAAGCAAGGACAAAAAAGCCTACCCAAAACAAAGGGAGTGGAACAGTGGAAATCACTTCAGCAACAAATAATATCGTGTTGTATGTTTTTTTATGTTCATGAAGCTTTCTCACAGGCTAAAGTCATACTAAAAGATCTGTGAGGTCACACACAGCCCAACTCTGTCTCCAAGAAAATTACTATTACTGTTAATTACTAAACTGTGTTTGCAGATGTGGAGAGAAGATGATCTCTGTTCACTCAGAGGGAAAGTTTTATTAATTTATTAATGAGTAAAGTATTTCTTAATGGCAGCAGTGTCTTCATGAGGTGGTTTGGGTAAATGGTGTGCAAACAAAGGTTACACAAAAGACCTAAGTTTTCATCAACAGTCCTGTCTGTCTGTCTGTAAAGAAAGTGCAAAGTCAGTCTGTAGGTTTAGGAAACAAAAGCACTTAAGGTTAAGGTTTTGGAAAAATAGTGGTTTTGGTTGCATTTAAAATTAGAAATCTCTTAAATTAATCACTGATGCAGAAACACTTAGACACACTTATATTTACACACTTATATTAACATATTTTTTGAAGAATATTTCTGTTTTAAAAAAAATATATATGTAAAAATAAAACCAAAGTATTGGACAAAATGAAAATGTGGTCAGAAGAAGGTGATTCATCCTGAGAGGGGAAATGAATACGTGTACAGAAATCTATCTGATAACACTCAAAACATGCAGACGGTTCTAAAGGAAAACTGAGAGAATTGATAACGTTGACCACAAATATATCACATTTCGTTGAATTTATTGCAGAGACGCCTGGAACGGAGCGACAAACTGAAGGCAAACATTCACATGACCAGATTAGAGTCTTTTTTGTCTCTTTTGCCTTTTGTGCTTTAAAAAGTAGAAACATGTTCTTTCAAAGAGCAAACTGACAATGAGAGGAAACCAGAATAAGACCAGAAGGCAGAAGAAAGTAGTAAACCAAAAGATGGAAGGCAGTATGCTGAGGATTTAAAAATACAGGGAGGAGAACAGACACAGAGAGGGACAGAGAGAGCTGAGGAGAACCATTTCAGCTCCAGTTGCATATCCAATCTGTGCTCTCAGTCTCTGAGTCAAGTAAAAACCATCAAAGCTTGAGGTTTGAGGACTCCAAAGTCAGCTCAATCTCCAACCATTTCCCACAGCCTTTCAAGGGCTGCCAAACGTTTATTTGTTTTGGATTAATGTAATTAACCCCCCCTTTCCCGGTGTCGCACACAAGAAGCAAGTCATAGTGAAAAGATTACAAGGCCCCTGCTTCTCATACATCCAGCTCAGCGTACCCAGCACAGCGAGTGAAATAGATTTCATATCAGTGGAATCGATTTTGCTTTAGCTTGACATGTAAATCGCCCTATAGCAGTTCTCACGAGCACATCAGGAAGCGCTTTGCAGGTCGTGCAGTCAAAGGATAAATTGTGGTGTAGAAATGATGAATACGTCTGCAAAGAATGTGCAAAGTATTATAAGTATTATAAATTCTAGTTGCTCTGGCATTACTTATGTATGCATGTGCACAGTTTCACAGTCACACAGTTTTGTTGTTTGTGATAGTTATTTGATGTTTTGAGATATTTTTACAGCATTGTTCCATCTGTCATGCAACTTATCTGGCTTTGCATCACCTACTTATAATTCAAGTTGAATAATAAGTGTTCATTTGTTTTCTGTCTTGTAAAAATTATAAAGTTGTGTGCGTCTTTAGGGACATTTTCTCCAGCAGCAACACACAGTACCTGCTTTATGTTGTGGTTCAATATAAAGCATGTCACTCCCTGGGATTTGCTGCATAAGACAAAATATCCTTGTGGATTTACTATAATATTCTAACTTACAAAAAAATTTCCAGTTCTCTATTGCATCATAAAGCAATTCATCATATAGTGTTGAGTTGTGAAATTCTTAAATCTCAAAATATTTAACAATTTGAAACTCCTGCTGACTTCAGTTATTGACCTTAATGCTAATTATGAAATCATACAGTTTGTTTTAAGTGGGTTTTACAGATCCTCGACTCAGATCGTAAAACTTACTCAGTCAGTAATGGTCTGCATAAAACTTCATTCCGAGCATAAACCAGGTTTTTCACAAACCAATTCGTCATCAGCCTTTCCAAGCAGCCCAGAGCCATAACTCTTCTGGCGTCAATATTTTTTCATGCGACAGAATGTAATACATTAGTGCTCCAGCCATAGTAAAATGGCCCATAAATCCTAAGGGCTTTCTGTTTTATATGCTACATCACCCTTCATGTGTAGAAGAAGAGAAAAAAAAATCCGAAAAGTATTGTGACGATTTTGCGATCGAACCCAGATGGGACTAAATCATTTTTCAAAGTGTAGTACGATGAATAATGTGCGTTCTGATTTGACATAAGTTAGAATAATGAGAGGTTTTTCCTGTGGCTAGAGGATGCAAGTTATGGTTATACTGTTTTATCTGTCATTAGCATAAAGGCACCCAGACAAAAAAAAAAAAAGATTTTTTGGAATCATAATAGACTCATTGAAAATGCTGCATAAAGAAATAGAAAGGTTCATGCAGTCAAAGAGCGACTTTAACCTTTGACGAGAATAATGCAGGAGCTACTGCTGCACACATGTCCCCTCCACTTTGTGCTCTAATGATGTGGATGAGCTCACACCTTTCACTGGTTTAGATTACTTCCTATTTTTACCTCAAGAGGTCAGTCTAGCTCCCTGTGCCAGCAGCGGCTGACCAGCACAGCTGATGACCAGCAATGAAAGTTTCCAAAAGATGCAGATCAGAAACCTGAAACTCTTTGTCACAAAGATAAAAATCAGTAAAATAAATGTGAGTCAAGGTGAGGAAACAGAAATATATGCATCTTTGGAAGAATATTACTGTATAATATGAAAGTAGTGGTCTCCTTTGAAAGTAATATGAAAGTACTCATTGATCTCTTGATTGCAGAGTCAAGTGCTGAAATGTATCTTCTAGGAATTTGAGGTCGTTAAAGGACATTTCAGCAGGTAAATTCTTACAGAAACGCGCTGAAGATGCCTTGACAACTAAAAATACACATATTTGTCTTGCTCATACTGTATGATGCAGTTTCATTGGTGAAGTTCAATCTTAAGAAACTTGCTCAAATTTACTACATTTTTGATAAAAATGCAGCTTTCTACATGTAATCTAGTGGAGCAAAGTAATGTAATCCACTAGTTACTTTGCAAATTTACCTCAGAAAATACAATGTAATATAATATATTTAATATAATATTATGCTCTGTAACAAAATAAAGTAACAAACTAAATAAAAGTAATTAGCTCCATGTCCACCAGCTACAATAAGATTTGTTGTACGGTTGGATAAGTTAAGTCAAACATTAAAAAAATCAGTTCCAGTTCGTTATATATCTTTCTGGGGAGTTTGATAGCAAAGCATTTTCCAGTAAGACATCAACAGGCAAAAGAGGTTTTGGAATCAATGAAGCATAATGAAGAAAACAGTTTTCCCTCTGATGTTCAACAAACGCACAGGGACAAATGCATCAAAGACGAGACAAACAAGTTTCCACCCTTAAACAGACTGAAAGGCCTGAAAGCAAAACAAGAAAACATTTGAGACTCTAAAAAATCTGCTGCTATTTGGTTCCGATCTTGCAACTTCAGGACGCCGCTTCACAGAGGAGGGTAAGCTCATCTGAGATCAGCACCTTCTTCTAGCGCCACCTCCGTTACGTGGTCAAAGTGCTAAATGTGATTCACTGAACTTAATGGAAATTCTGTGGCATGTTAATTGTGACTTAGGTTTCTGCAGTTCTTATTTCACTCAACTCGTAAATTTGCTAGTTGATGAAAATCCATAAAAACATCTGCAAGCTTTCAGAGCTTTTCTTAAGGCAAACCAGTACAGAAGTCCTCTGTTTGAGACTTTCCCTCCTGTTTCCAAGGCTGCTGCCAGTTTGCTGCAGAAGGGAAAAGATTGCCAGGATGTTTTCTTTGTCCTGCACGACACTCCCTGTGTTTGACCTTGGCTTGAGATGAGGCTGTTTGGCCTCGCTGCGATGCGTAGGACATCAACAACATGTGCCAGGATGATCGGTTTGGTTAATTATGAGCATTCTCCGTCTACTTTGACTTTCAGTTCTGTTACGATGAACTTTCTGCAGCTGCAATGTAGAGGCATCTAGCAAGAAAATATCATACAGCTTGTATCCCAAGAAATGGCATTATTTATCCACAGCATGTTTATTTATTTAAATGTTTGGCAATAGCAGGAGAAAAGCTGGAAGCTGGAGCTGGAATTAATAATGTTTGTGTTCAAATCAAACCAACATAAAATCAAAATTTGTTTAAAATGCTTCTTTGCAAGTTTTACATTCACAGAATACATAAAGAAGAATTCGGGCCTGCAAAACATAAGCTGTCCCAGTGCAAGGAAATCTATATGTTGTTCCTGTTATTTTTCTTATTATTTCACGGTCACTCTAGTCTTTTGCCAGATTTACAGAAGGAGAAGCAGCTCCGGCTCCTCGCTCTCTCTGCGTCAGATTTTGTTTATTCCCTTTGTGTTGTTGCACATTTTACAGGAATCCTGGTGTGAGAACTCAGAAACTCCAGATATAATCTTTGATTTTTTTGTTTGTATGTTTTTTCCTCATATGTGTTTTCATTCTCTGGTGAAATTTACTCATAGCATCAATCAATCAATCAATCAATAGATTTACAGGAGTCTTTGTATCCTTACATGTCAGTTTCTCAAGAAACAGAACAAACATATTTCTGTGGATTTTGACATTTATAGTCTAATTCATTAAATACAAAAAGGTGTGAAATTTATCCAGTGCATTTAGAATTCTGTGTACTGTTGAAATAGAAATACTTAGTAGATTAGATTAGATTAGATTAGATTAGATTAGATTAGATTATTAGTAACACACCTTCTTCTCTCACTATCATATCTCAAACATCAGAAACAAAAATCTATAGATCAGTTTAGGAATGGCAAACAGGTTTGCAGATGATGTCTATTAATTTCCAAATGATTTGTGATTCCCTCAGGTTATTTATGCTGATGATCCAAAACTGAAGCCTGGCACTTTATGTGTTGTGACCGCAGATTTAAAATGTTGGCGTTATTATAAAAAACTTTTATCAATAACTACTGTTCTCTTTATTAAAACATTATTATCATTATTGTCTGGATCTCCTCCCACATCATATATGTACATACAATTTCAGCTTCCACAGAGCACCAGTGTAAATCTGAATCTGAAATCTGAAAGAATTCATGCAGCACTTCATGAAAACCGTCTTGTTTTAGATGTTTCTATTAGAGTTAGTTGTAAATCCACAAAGGAACTGAAAGTCTAAAAACCTAATTGTACAGGACGTGTAAATGAATGAATGGATTTATTTGTGTGAAAACATATCATCTGTTACAAAGCGGTGTTTTGAATCTGGAAATTAACTATATCCTTTTATCCAAATCATGCGTGTGCACAGGTGTTCACACACATGCACATTTGCGCACACTGACACATGTCTGCTGCTTTCTTGAAGATGTTTGTCTACACGCATGTATGCACATCCCAGGGTGGCAGATCCTGAAGCCTTGATCTCTGACTGCATGGACTGGCATGGAAACACTCATACACACACACACACACACATACACACACACACACACACAGGCTCACACACCCACTCCCCAAACCTAAACAATGATCCATCATACAAATCCACATCCTCCTCTGGGCCACATCAGTCCCTTTGCTGCGGAAAAACTGATCCCAGAATCGGCTGCTAACTGTCAACTGCAGGACTCTGAGCCGCCCACTCACCACTAGAAAGAGACCACTGTGGACGCATGCATTTAATGGGCCTACCATCAGAGTAAATGGAGGCTTAGTTTGAGAGCGCTCTGATCTCTCTCTGGATTTGTGACGCTGTTCTTTTTTGAAGTGGAGCGAACACAATGGTGGATTTGTCGAGGGTGTAATTGTGATTTTAGTTTTGTTCCTTGTCATTGAAGGTGAATTGTCTGGTGTGTCCCGGCTGTCATCGAGGTCTGTGTGTGGTGGTGTGGATTTGAATGTGTGTGTGTGTGCTTGCATATATGTAGGTTTTTTGCTCTTTCCACTGAAAGCACAATTACAACTGGCTGGTGCCAAACAATGAGTGACGTTTGATCCAAAAAGGGGGACACTGATTTAACGCAGAAAATAAATATAATAAATTCAGTGATAAGAGGAAGCTCAAGATCTGATTGTGTAAATTGTGCAATATTATGTGCAATATTATGATTTATTTTTATAAAACCAATAATTTGGAGAATGAATCATGTATATATGATGGATCCAGTGTGTATGTCTGCTGATTATCAGCCACCACTACTGTGCCCTGGAGATGCCTGTGTTCCACTATGGATATGGCCACCCACACGCTATGCCCTGCTCTACCACTTATATCAAAGTCTACATAATGAATCATCTGGGGGGCTACAGTATGTATGGCTAACTCATTAGCATCACCACAAGTTCCTCTTTGTGCCAGCTACAAAGTGATTTTTTTAATTCTGCCATTTTCCAGCCTCCTGGCTGCTGAGTAGACCAAGATGTGAAGGTGGACGCAGCTAAGATAAATGTTAAGATTTGGTTGAGTGAAAATTTTAAACAACATGGTTTTCATGTGAGACTATGAGCAGGGAATGAGTGTGAAGCTTGCTAGTGAGGGATTATACATCTGCAGTAACTATGCTGCTTGTATGAAGCAATAAACTATAAAAAAACAAATAATATGAAATGAAATCAGATGTTCTTGAAGCTGAAACTGACTAGAATTACGCCGACTCTGCAAAGTAGGCAAGTTTTTCTAATTCTTTAATGAAAGTTGCTCTGTGTTACAGCTAAAGACAACAGGTGTGTCCGGATTGTGTTGTAAACTGCTACCAACGAGGCAACATCATGCAGACGACATGCAAAAAATAAGTACAATTAAAAAAAAAAAAATCAAAAGAGAAAAGAGAGGAGTAGAATAAAACTTGTGTTATTATAATTCTGTTTTATGTAGTGTGTTGCGTTCTGGGACACGAAGCTCTGGGCTGAACCTTCATCCGAGACCGAGTCGGACCTCTCTTACTGTGGTGAACATACTAACCACTAATATCAGGTTGGTTTAGCAGAGGACAACAACAGCACGGCCACACGAACCAGACAGCTGCAGCTTCCTGCTTCACAATGCGCTGGAGGAGGGATTAGCCACTCAGCTAGCTTAAAAACAGAAACAACAGTGCTCGTGACAATAGTACAAATAATTATCATAATTAGACTAACATCACTATTCAGCTGCAGTCACAGCTGCTACCATGCAGATAGTAGATACATATGTGTATCTATAAATGTAGTATTCTGTTGTTTATATAATATAGTAATTAGCTAATTGTAATAGTTTCCACAAGTACTAGCCTGCAACTAATACAACTATTACACCACTACTGCACTGCAGGCATGGCTTCTGCTGATCTATACGATCTGTGTGGTGTATATTTCTATAGATATGCACTATGTAACACCCCAACTACTGCTGCTGCTTCACGACCTTTTGATTTTACGAGATAAGATTCAGCATTTTTATTCCTAAAATAAAATGACAATCGTGGGAACTGATAATCACCACACAGGGGTGGAAATGTGCAATGGTAAAAAGAAAAAAAAAAAAAAGTTTGTTTCCACTGCCAAGTTGCAGCTTTGTGGTTCATCAGTGTGCGAGTGTGTTTATTGTCTGCTGATTCGAATCTAATGTATCAAGCTTTAAATAGCAAACACGTTGCCTCAACTCAGGGAGATTACACTGGTAAAAGGCTGCATGTGCACGTTTTGTCTGTGTGCTCATATGTGTGTGTGTGTGTGTGTGGGTGTGGGTGTGTGAGGAGCGAGGAGTGAATGGCTTGGCTCCACATCAAAGGCCCCTGCGAGTCTCTGCATTAACGAGGCCCTTTGTTTCCTGCCTCCCAGATTACAGCACGTCTCTCCCATGCTGAGAAAGAGAGAATGTGTGTGTGTGTGTGTGTGTGTGTGTGTGTGTGTGTGTGTGTGTGTGTGTGTGTGTGTGTGTGTGTGTGTGCGTGTGCGCGCGCATGCGTGTGTGTGTGTGTGTGTGGTCATGTA
>OMLM01012042.1:10359-26389 GCA_900302695.1 Helostoma temminkii
AGAATGTGTGTGTGTGTGTGTGTGTGTGTGTGTGTGTGTGTGTGTGTGTGTGTGTGTGTGTGTGTGTGGAGGGCACAGTAACCTGCAGACCAACTTGTAACCCTCCTCCTCACCTTCTTCATCTAATGAAACCACAAACAAACTTATCAAAGGACATTTTTACAATCAACTTGATGAATTTCATTTCTGTTGTAGCTGATATATTTTCTTATATTTTCTTTTCTTGGTGCTATAATGTTATATTTATTTCCACATATGGGATTGTTGCGGCCTAAAACGCCCGACAATAAATGAAATGCATGTTTCAGTGCTGCTTGTTGTTTTATTGAGACTTTTTTTCCTTTATCACGCCCACAGTTTGTCATGCAAAAAGTCTCTATCGATTTGTAATGAAGGGTCGTGACACACCAACCAAATCATTACTCACTGGCCAATGTGAGGCTGTTGGTGAGTGTCTATGAGGCCCGATAGACACAAGGTGTAGCTGAGAGAGAAGGCTCTGATTGGCTCTTCGTCCTAACGAATTGTTACACGAGAAGAGAAACGCTAATGTCGTTTAAAATAATAAGTGCTGTTTTGTTAACGGTTTGTGTTTCTGCGCTCATTGGTCTTCTTCTGCTGTCACTTTCTGAACAACAAACACAGACTTCTGCCATCTGCTGTTAGAGCGAGTTACTTCCTGTTGTAACATTATGGCCCAGATGTAGTCAACACGAAATGAGGCAACAGTTGGTCTCAGTTCTACGGCCGTAAATCACTAATGTTACCACTAACTATGCTTATGTAATGTAACATTACAGTAGATCTGGATGCAACAGCCTCTGTGATCCGTCTTGTCTACTGTCTGTTTTAGGTATGTTTTGCTGTTAATCAATGAACTTTTTGTTGATAAGACTTCTAACAGTATTTCCAAGAGTCTCTTGTGTCCATAAAGATCCAGGAAATCAGATATTTCTTTTCTTCTTTGTAGGTCAAATTTTCAGAAAGGTTGCAGTGATTGGACATAATTGCGAGGACGTGCAGAATTCGGAAGGATTGCTTGAGTTTGCATTGAGCTCTCTCTTAAAATCCTGTAGCAAACACTCTTGTGGATACTGTGGGCTTAATGTGATACACGCAAAGTGAATGAATGAAGGATTACGCCATGAAAATGTTTCTTCAAAATAGTGTCAGTGAACAGTGTTCAGACATTTGTAAACAATCAGTGATTGAGATCAGACACGAGACAAGTCATCCATTGAATCGTGACTTGGATGTTGGAGGAAAAAGAGAAACTCCATGCCAGTGGGTTTGTTTTGGTTTAAAGTAATGTATTCAGTGTTTATAGATATCTTCAAACACAGAATTTATGTTTTATGGATTACCCAAAAACAAAAGCAAAAATGCACAAATATCGTCTTGTATATTCTAAAAATTAGGCAGAAGGACCGTTTTTATTACATAAAACCAAGCCTCCTTTCTTGGTAACCTTTATTTTTTAGCTTTACACGATCATTCCTTGGTTACGCTGATATTTTTAGGATTATCCCAGTGTCACGCAGTTTATTTTTAAGTTCTTAATGTTAAATTGAAAAAGCTTGTTCCTTTTAAGCATGTTTTCAGGAACCCGTCGTTGAATGCATTACAAAAAAAAATCTTCCAACCTTCAGACCTGATGCTTCAACATCCAGCATGAATCACCTCACTTCACCTCAATCAGCTAAGCAACACACTGAGACACAACTCATGGTGTGTGCATGCGGTGACACGGTGCGATGCAAAAACTCTTTTGCTGCTATTTCCAGTCACTATCAGACCATTTCTTCATAAGCCAGGGCATGATTTGTTAATGCTCGTCTTTAAAAAGTTCATGAACTGAAACAGGCCGTAGCAAAGATGGAGCTGTTCCAACCACAGCTCGCTTGTTCTTTCCTCTGAGCACACAGGAAGAAGAGAGCAGGCTGCATGCAAGTATTCGATCCAAACAGAGATGGTTCTAAATAAAAAAGGGGAATCTCCTCTTACACAGAGACAGATAACATGAAATGGAAAACAAAGGCTAGCACTTAGGAGCAGAATGCATTAACAATGAAGAAAGATGTTTTGTAGTGTGGATTCTCTGTCTTTTTCCTTTTGCAAGTTGTGCTTTAAGCTACTTAAAAAGATCCATCAACCACTTTGGAAACTGATCCTTAGTTTGTAATTTTTGCTATGTGATCAAGATGAGCAAGACTTAATAATTAAAGCACTTTTTCTTATTAGCTATAGTTATTGAGTGAACAGTTCAGTTGTTTTAAGTTGCTCCGAATAAGATGAAAAGTGCATTAATTGTTTTTGATCTGGTGCTATAGACTCGCAGTCACACATGAAGTGTTTGCAACTTTATCCACTGATCCTCTGCTGAAGACCAGGGATGTGTTTCAAAGCTCTTTCCCTCCACTGTTTATGTTTGTTGATTTCACCCCCAAAGCCCTCCTCAGATCTGTGGTATCAACTCATAAATGTTTGATAAGGAGCTAACGAAGAGGTAAAGGGACTGCACTCTGCTAAATCAAAAGAGACATTCAAATCAGCAAACACTCAGCAAACTAGAACTTGAACATGCCTCATTATCTGGCACAAAATATCACCCGCTTTTTTATTTTGAGACTTTTTCTGCCAGTATCATCACTTTCAGTGCAGCTACGTGAGAGAAAACCAGTTTGTATTGTGGTGGTTTCTTCAGAGAAGGTGGATTCAGAGTAAGTGTCTTTCCTTGGTAGCTTCTGGAGAGATGAACCATGCTTGTGTCTTCCTATTTTCTCCCTCACTTTCTAACAACCCAGCTCCTGATGTTATGCTTGGTTTGGTAACTGTTACTCTTGGAGGTACAATGTGTTACTGGTACTACTCATGTTTCCACCTCTGCATTTTACTTTTTAAATAAGTGTTCTGATTCTGAAATGATTCAAAGGTCATTCAGCCTCCCACAGACATCAAACCCACCTTCACGGGAGAAACGTGACATTTCAAAAATGGTTTCTAAAGACACATAAAGATGTAATACTTCTTATTAAAAATGCTGTATTCTAATTGGCAGTTACCTTAGTCCAATTAATGTCTATTAACAATTTAACATAAACCACTCATTATTTTACATCTCCCTGAAACCACATTATAGCTGCGTATTTGTTATTAGAGACGATTAATTTACTGTTTCATAGGAGAAATGTGGATGCTCGGAAAGATTTGTTGAGGTTCCACATTGCTGGCTGGATGCTGCCTTGAAGGACATGGTTTTGATTGTAGGAAAACTAGCAATAAAAAGCACACAAGTGGTTCCAGTTAAGAGCTGTTCGCTTGGATGTGGCTTAACCCCAATGAAAGGACATGATTTAATTACTCTGCAGCTTTAATGTGCCTAGTGTTTCTTTAGAAAGCACGGTATATAATCTTTTTTGAACTGACTGCGATTCATCTTTGAAGAAAAAAAATAAAACATGTTAAATAAAGAACTTTTCCTCCACAGATGATTAAGCAGCAGAAAAGACATAATTGAAATGAGTGTATCTCTTCATAATAAATGATTCTTTAACACAGAGACTGCGGATTTGAAGTTTGCTTTGCAACACAGCTGCATGTTTTATTCACAATGTTGATCTTTCTTTATACACGAAATAAGAACATGGTGTTAATGCTACCGTAATTTTATTTATTTATGTTTTTCTTAATAACCACTCTGTCTTTTAGTGATGTTTTAACATTTAAATAGAAGCTAAACATGTGGAACACAATGCAATACTGCATCGGCAATAGTTCACTGTTTCCTTGCTTTATTGGAATATGTCTTAAAATAGAAATTATCCTGTATTTCAGAAAAATAGCAAAGAAATGAGCCGTTTGTGCTGCAGAAGCCTCTTCTGCATAAGACCATGGTACTAAATATTAGTATCTACAGTATCTGCAGTATCTAATACCTATGTAATGTAAGTATTTTTTGTTGAAATATGCTCCAAAACACAGCTTAGAGCTACAAAATGCAACTCAAGCTAGCATTAGCATATTACTGGAAATCAGTTTGCTCTGCTTTACTGTGCAAGAGCTTCTAAAGGACTACCATCCTGTTTGGTTTCCAGCTATCTAGAATCTGGAGGAAACTATCTCTGATGAAGGTGGAATGAGGGAAAGCAAAGTGAACAGGTATTTTCCAGCTTCTTATTGACTGAACACACCTGATCCAGGTAATCAGCAGTGGTAGTTAGACAGGGAAGGGAGAGTTGGAAAGCAAGGACCAGGGTTAGGAACCGCTGCTCTGCACTGCCCTTCAGGTAAACTTACTAAATACTAGGCAGAATTTGATTGGTTAGAAGAGCAAGCCTCACTTAAAAGCCTTTAGAAAGAGGGTAGTGCGAGTGTTGTTCTTTGTGTCTGACTTATTGAGAGGCTGCAACATTATTTCTCCGCACCAAGTTTCATTTTAGAACATATTTCCTGCAAAAAGAAACATCCTAAAAACTGTAGCTTGAGTGGTATCACACATATATTTCTGTCTCAGGTTTTTTATGAGTGAGACTCACCTTTCTAACCAATCAGAGAAGAGCTATTATTTTTGCTTTGCTTGCAGGTTTTGCACTTTCTAATTTACTGTGATTTCATAATGAGTAATATCTGACGGGCTGGGCAGAGCAGAGAGGGGGAACAGAGCACAGTGGATTTCCTTTGAGTGTCATGCTGCTGCTGTCTTAAGTTCCAGAGGTTGCATATTACGTGTTTAAATTTGACACTTTTCTAAATGAGATCTTGTGCTTGGTTTTTGACTTGTAGGCTATCAGGACCAGTGGACCACACATTAGAACCAAGAGTGCCACATTTGTTTTATGATACAATTGTGTTTTAAAAGTTAAAGATTATTGCACAATAATAACACATGTTTATCTCCTCTGAGTGCTAGATAACTAAAATATACAGTAGATATCTTTGCATCAAACCTTCATCAGAACAACCGCAGTCTTTGTCTTGTTCAGATATAGAACTCGTTTCTGTGTCTGCATGTGAAAAGCTCACCTCCTTTTGTGACAGCAGCGGTGCATCGTTTTGTTTTCTGTGTGGGCAGCTTATCTCTTCTATCTGCTCATGTTTCCTTATTTGGCCTTTCCTGCCTACAGATGATATCTGTAGGTAGGGTCTTAACTTAAAATAAAGAGCTGTAGTGCTGTAGTCAGAGGGAGAAAGAGGATGGCAGACAGATACAAAGAGACAAAGTGTTTGTAGGTCAGAGAGCCTCAAAAGTATTTCAAGAGAGAAAGCAAGCATGTGTACAGAGAGGGTGTTCATTTCTGGTTTCGTGTTTTGTGTATCTGTCTGTGAGAGAGACAGAGTGTAGCCTGTAGCCTCAGGTGAACCTGTGAACCCATGTGATGAATGTGTGCAACTATCAGCACAGATATTCATGGGAAACCATGTTAAGATCATAGTGTGGGAAGCTCACGGTCTGCACAGAAGAGGTGGCGTCTCTCAGGAAAAACAGCTGTCTATATTTAATCAGGGCGAATAAACAAGGAGTTTAAAAAACTCATTTATAATTTAGATTTGCATACATTAAAACCGCTCATTTTAATCTTTTTATTAATATGCATCGACGATATTGTATAAATATGCAGTTTTATGCAAATGTCAGACTCGTTTTCTGTTTGTATTTAATTCTGTTTCCCAGCTGTGGATCATCATTTTCATTCAAGGCAACCGACTCAGATTAAGTCAAATATTAAGTCACAGCATGGGAGTGTATAAATATTTCTCAATTAAAAAGTCTGAGGAACAGCCATGCTACTGTATCAGCATTAAAAATGTATTGGCATTGGGAGGAAAATAGGAGAGGCCGAGATGTGAGTTTGATAAGACATCAGAACTTCAAGCCTACATCTTTGAACTGTGTTGTTTTCTTCTTTCCCTCCTCAAATCAAGTAGCTGCAGTAGCTAGCAATTTTTTTCTGCTGTTTTGGAGAGTGTTACAAAATCTGGGGGATGTAAGGACCAGCCAAAAACATGCTGTGCCTCCGTTATTGATAAGCAAGCCGTGCCTTCTGATGTTTTTCACAGAGTGTCCTACATTTTGTTGTTTCTTGTCTGAGCTGCCACTTTTCTGTCGATGCAAATGAGGAGTTTTGTTCCAAAATGTGAAAACCACCAGCTGAACAACGTGACAACAGCCGCTACAAAAGGACTGCTGTGATACAAGTTATACCCACGCTGCATAATTACCAAAGTTATCAGCTAACTATGTGATGATAATAGCCACACGGTATGGCTATGGTTTGTCTGATATGGGCTATGTGGTTGTTAGGAATGAGTAAAACTATGTGTGCTCATGAGGAAAGGTTAACCTTTATGATAACTTGTTTGTAAACCAATCACAGTAAAGAGAAGGCGGGCTTTGGGACACAGGGGGCAGCTGATTGGACGTGATTCTCTTTGGTAAAGCAAGATAGAAAGTGAAAGTAGCGCTTTTTTTGTGAGTAAATCAGTTGTGTGGGTAAGTTAAATTAAATGCTGATAAAAACAACACAATGCATAGATTTGCTCTTTCTATATATCAATATGTCATTTTTTGTAACAAAATTCAACCTTATTTGAATACAGTAAAAAAAACTGAGTTAATGTCACAGAAACATATATTTACATTCATGATCATGTGAAATGAAATAAACAACCAATTGTGTTTGTTTCTGTCTTTTAATTCTTTCAGTGGTTTATCAATTATCGAAACTTTAACATAACTTTCTGTTGATTAACAAATTGATAACAATTCTTTACAAATTCTTTTTGTATATTTAATATTCAATATTTGTAAGCAGTTAATATCCCACAGCCACAGTTGCATGAAAAAGCATAAAGAATGAAGGATGTAAAGATCTAAAGAAATATTATTTTATTATTTGTTTTCTTTATGTAATGTGTTTTTTTATAAGGACAAGTATGGATGAAAGCTATGTAAAATAATATTTATACCATAATTTTGATGCCTGTCATTACGCGAGCCTCGATCAAGATGATGCATCTGAAAAAACCTGGTATTTGTAAATTCACAGCTGAACAGTTTCAGCTGTGACCCCAGTAAACCTGCAGTCACATCACCAAAGTTAAAGTTCACATGGAAAACTAACATGGAAAATAATGAACTGGAAGAAAATTCCTCTTCCCCACATCTGAACGTAAAAATGATTTTAACTACTTAAAGTGGATCACGCTCATATGAACATAATTTGATTTTTAAACCAGTCAGTGACAGAAAAAGTGCAGACTTTGCTTTGGGATTATGACTGAGCTCCCTCAACTAATGAGGGAGTTATTACCATTTCAGTACTGTAAACAGAAAAGAAAAGAAAAGAAAAAAAATCAGTTCTCAGTTTATTTAGTTAAAATAAATAACAGTAGAACATTGTAAAATACCCCAATAAAATGTAGTTAGTATTACTGCCACAGTGTTATCAAATTATTTTATGTTTTATTCCTGGATTACTGCTTTAATGTGCATGCAGAAGTGATAAGTAACAAATATTTACATTTAGTCAGCACTGCACCATTTTTTTTCTTTTTATATTTCCATTTAATGCTACTTTTACTTTCACTCAACTACGTTTATTTTACAGCTTGTTACTTTTTCACATTAAAGAACTGATACAAACTATAATTCTCAAAAAAAAATTACTTTGTGTTTTAATGGATTAAACACCTGTTTGCACTGAAAGGGTTAAATCAGCCCCAACCTGACCAGCTGTGCTGCTTCTGTCCCAAGATGCTACAAAGCCTCAGCTTTTATGTTTAATTACTAGAAAATTTTTGTTTGCCACAGTTTTCACCATTGAGGGTTAATAAATGTGGACTTATCATCATTAGTATTATTCTATTGTTTTATCAAGTACTTTTGTACTTTAAGAACATTTTAATGTACTTGTACCTAGTACTTCAACAAAAGAATTGTAGCAGTACTACCTGTTCTACCTGTACAGTAGTGGAGTATTTTTTTAGGTAAGTACTTACTTTACTTTTAGAGTGTTGTGTACTTCTACCACCTCTGTGTGCATGTGACATTTTGCTTTAGTGGCTGGCTAATTTGAAGTATTTTACATACTGTTGAGTACTTTGTACAATAATAATGTTTCATGTACTTTATGACATTAAATAAAGTAATAAAGTATTACTTTAGTAACTGCAACTTTTAGTGAAATAAAAAAATGCATGCATATTCATACAAACACTCCATCCCTGTGCGAGAATGATGAATATTATAAAAGCAACATAAAACTATTATTATCACTTCTGCGGTGGACAAAGGTTTTTCCTGCAGCCGCAGCTTCTGCAGACTTTCTGCTCTGTGGTGCAGGTCGGTGGCAGCAGCCAGTTGCAGCCAGAGGACCGTGGATCGTGTGAACACGCCCCTGGAAGTCATGAATAATACCCGTTCAGCTGAGCTCGGGGAGGTGATGTCTCTTTAAGAGGCTCAGCCTTTTGCAGAGACAATCGTACAACCCCCCAACAAGTCATCGGCCCTGTCAATCATCCGGTCGGCGCCCTTTGATGTCGGGACTCCTCGCCTTGTCTTGGGCTCAAATGAGCTGTTTGCTGTTGTAGGGAAACATTAGTCCTCTACCAACCAACCAGCCGGGGGACGCCACATCTCAACTTTTTTCTGCATGTGGTGGGGGTTTCTGCACTTTGGAGAAGCCCCAGACTGAGGAGATCTAACGCCAAAGTCATCAGTTTTCTTTGTTTATACTTATTATTATTGTTTTTTAAGAGTATAACAGCGCAGGGGGGAAGTAGACATGCCTCAGCTGAGCAGCGGCGGCGGGGACGACCTGGGAGCGAATGATGAGATGATAGCGTTCAAAGACGAAGGAGAGCAAGAGGAGAAAATCCAAGAAAACGCGTTCACGGAGAGAGACCTGGCCGACCTCAAGTCCTCTCTGGTGAACGAGTCGGAAATAAATCAGAGTCCGAACGCAGCGGTAGGTGGCACAAAGTGTGTGTGAGTGAGTACACAGAAAAGTGTGTGTGTGTGTTTTATTTTACACGCTGCTGACAAGCGTTCAAATAAACCAAAACGCGCAATGAATTGCTTCATAGTAGTGAAAGTGCGAGGCTGCCAGGAGGAGGAATGCCAAGCAAAAACACACCATAAAAAGTATGATATGATCCATTTAAAGTCACTCTGACTGTCGCTGACACTGCAACACTTGTGTGGCTACTTTAATTCCGGATGTGTTGCCTTTTTCTTTACTTTTCTGGGGATTTTCTGAGCGCGTATTTGTTGTCGGTCCCTTCCAGGCGGTCAGACGGGGACAGCAGAGCGAGCAGAGGGTCTTCCCAGAGAAACACCGGGAGCATCTCGACGGTGGTAAGAAGAGAAGTTTAAAAAACACTCTCACGCTGGCTCTCATCCGGCTTAATATCTCACAAGACTGTTGTGAGGCGATAAAACACCCCCTCCACGCACACACACACACACACTCTATGTGTTAGTTTGGACTATTTTGGTCACGGGGACACGTGTTGCTGTATTAACTTCAAAGAGCTTTTCTCAGGTGTACATTGCAAAAGATGTCCATCAGCGCTTCGCCTTATCTCTCAGATCTCTTCACTAGGTGGAGGTTTCCTCTCTTTCGAATAAGCATGCACCAAGAAGTAGACCTCACCTGCTTTAAGTCACATAACAGTTTGCTGAAACATCTGGAAGTCTGTTTTCCCCCATAACAACCACTGGATTTAGATAATTGCACTTTTACGCACTTTTTTAAAAATCATCTTGCGTGAAGTGTTTGAATATATTTTCTGTGCTGATTGTGTGAGCTGCTGTGCACTGATGCATTTAAACACATTTTCCACTGATATGCTTTTTTAGTATCAACCTGACACTTTTTACAGTAGAGCTTTTGCCAGAAGTTTGGTCACGGAGGGTCCCTGAGGTTTATTATCGTTTCTTTAAGAGCAGAGAGCACTTTCCCCTCACTAGAGAACAAGGCATATACAGTCATCACTAATAGGTGTCACTGTGGGCTGCGCTCAGTTTTGTAACACATCAAAATCATTTCTAAAAGGGAAAAAATGTGCAAAATATTCACCAAATGTGTGTCTGTGGTGACGAATGTGTCTATTTGGGGGGGTCTTGAAGAAAAAATGAAACCCACAGAAAAAATTTTTTACCGTCTCGAATGATGCTGATGCGTGATTGCATTATTTCATATTCTGTCAGACTTGTTCCGGCCAACGTTTGAAAGTTTTGCGCCTTCGGAAAAGTCAGCAATGAGAAATGATTAGAGTGGAGCAGTGACAAAGTTCAGTGTTTCATACAGAGCAGGTATAACCCAGATATAGATGACCCCCAGAGAGGCCCCTGATACTTTATATGGGTGGTGGTGAGAGATAAATTAACACATAGGCTACAGGAGTTCACGCCTCTTAGGTTAGGTGACGCTTGTAACGCTTTTGTCTCAAGTACTGTAGTGTGGGCTCATACAAGGATATAACATGTAGTAGCTAGAGCACTTGTAAATAACTTTGTATGCACATTGAGTTCACATGTCAGCCTTTTCTGTTTTACTCTGAATCTTTTTGCAGCTCTGTGGGAGTAAGTAGCAGATTTTATTTGAACAGTGTGGACAGTTTTCATCCACAGCTCCTGTTACTCGCAACTTTAATTATATATGATGTGAAATCTGATTTAAAGGAAAACCACACTGATGCCTGACTTCTCAGAGACTAAAGCAAATTGTTTGGAAACTTAAGAACGTCCACAAACTGGCATTAGAAATGGTTGAGTACATGTTTCCTGTTTTGAAGTTTTTGAGTTTCTAACTCTTTGTTTGTTTTCTGGTCCCAGTGTCGAAGCAGCAAGATGGAGGCATGTACAAGACGCCGGGGTATCCTGGGTATCCGTTCCTGATGCTGCCTGACCCCTACCTCCCCAACAGCTCCGTTTCTCCATCTGTAAGTCTGCTTCTGTGTGAGTTCTGCTGCTGCTGGTTTGCAGTGCACTGGTCACTGTTTTATCTCCATATGCTGTTTTGTGTTATTTGCTGTGGGCAGTCGGTGCTTCTTATCTGCCCCCGTGTGCTCCCTGCTTTGGACTTCAGGGCAGATTTGTGTATTTCAGCTACTGTTTGAATGCTTTGGTGCAAAGTTCGAACACTTGTTACGTGTTGCAAAAAGGAAAAGGCTTTATTTCATGACATTTTTTGTCTTGGGGGTGATGCTATTGCCTTAGTAGCTCTCTGCTGAAGACATAAAAAGAAAGACGCATACACTTAGAGGGATGGAAATGATTTGAGGCTTGTGTATATGTATATTTTTTTAAATTGTTGGCTGTAATACATCCTAAATTGCTAGAATTCAGCAGTAATGAACAGACACGCGTGTGGATGTGATGGATGATGAAGTAGCTGTGATTTGATCTGGTTGTGTTGGACAAAGTCTGAGTCTCTCAACAATAGCACAGATTTTCTGATGGGCCTTTTGTTGATAAATCAGATTTTAGAGCATTTTCAATTAAATCTAGATTAATAATCTCCAGTCTGCAATAAGGTACTCAGTGTTTTTTGTCACATTTTTAAAAGTGAAAATTGGCTTTTTGCAGTTATGTTATTGGGATCCGGGTTACATGATGCACGCTTCTGTCAGTCAAGCCCCAGAAACATCTCCTTTAACCTGTCGCATCCCAAAGCAGAGCGAGTGCAATTATATCAGTACATTAATTAAAAGTGGCTGCAGTTTAATGCAGTGAAGCTTAAAAGTCTGCAAATCGGTAACAAACTCTATTATTTGGCTTTGAGCTCTGCTGTCTCCACTTATAAAATAAAGCAGCATCCAAACAGAGCGAGATGAAATCAAAGTGCCGCAGCCTCATGAGGGAAGTCGTAAAAAGAGCTTGTTTTTGTTTACCGCTTTGCCAGAGTTGGAATATGATTGATGTCGTCATCGCGAACCTTTTCACATGACGCTTTTTCCGTCTGTTTGTACCGCCAGTGAAGAGGTTTGTCGCTGCTTTATTAGCTGTTCAACGGCTAAAACATCAGAAAGAGTCATGGAAGGGATTCAAGTGTGCAGTATCACTCATCCAGGCAGACAGCCCTGACAAATTAATCTTAAAATCCCTTCAAGTCACCCATAAGAACCAATATCCATGCATAGGCTGACTAATTGCACCAAACATGAGCAGTTGTGCCTAATTCATTTTTCACGTGCTGTGTAATCCTGTTGCGTGTATTAACCCTTCGCTCTACTAGACGCTGCTAAACAGCAGAGATGCCTGATGTAATCCAATATGTTGAATTAAGAAACCTCTGTACTGCAAAATCTACTTTATGACTAGAAATTTTAGTTTTTTAATATTTTTTCTAATGAGACCTTGAAGTGTCTTCTTCAAACATGTCAAACATACTCCGCAGTTGCTAATGGGAGGCTTTGGTTTAGGTTTGTGAATGATAAAATAAAAGCTGTTAGTCATTACAGATGATCTCTCAGTAAAATAAAAAAAGACACTTAAAAAAAACAAACTTGAATTTCAGTGTCATGATTTTTGTAAATCCTTTGCTCCAGCACAGTATAACATAAATAAAAGTGCAGGGATGCCTCGTTATGCCTCCGCTTTGATTGTAAATGGCTCTCGTGCTTGAGTAATATATTTGTTCTCCCTTTAGTTTGAATTGAAGCTGTCAAATGGGAACTGGCAAAGAGACGAGTAGTGTTAATCTGTTTAATTGACAGGGCAGCGTTTTGTTCTGAAAATCTGACACCAGCTCCACTTGTTCAGGTCTAAGTGTGATAGAGATAGATGCATACATACAAAGCTAAACAACAGCTTATGTTATACAGTTATGTCAGGTGAAAGCAAACTAAACTGACTGGTTACATTAGTTTAAAGTAGTTAAATCAACAAACTATTTAACTTTATACAACTATTATTGAGATCAACTGAATATTATTTCTCATTTAGGTGGAGTCTTGTTTAGGTTTCTTTGTTTTTCTTTTCTTTTTTTTCAGTGCTCATTTACGCTAGCGTCTCTCTGAAAATCACTGTTTTTCCAAGGCTGTTATTCATAAGTCAACATTGAATTAGCCGCTAGTGTGAGTGAGTGTATTTCCTTATACTCATCGCTGCATATTACAGTACATCCGGCATCGTGTTAGACAAACATGGTGACGAGGTGTGACGGTATTTGTGGCTCATCAGTGTGTCTCCGTTTCTTTTGCCTTTTTGTCTCTCTTCATTTCTGCTCTTTTCCTCCAACCCTGGAGTGCCAACCACAAAGCCTCTCAGAGATTGTTTTTGTTGAGGGTGGGATGAAGGGGCGATGAAGGGGGGAGTTAGTGAAGGCAGAGGTGGTGGAGGTGAGGGTATAGGGGTGAGGAGGGGTAAAGATAAAGAGCACTTTCTTTCCCCGTGTGTCTTCGAGACTCCACACAATGCTCACTTGTTGCTCCTTCCCTTGTAATTAGCCCGCTGGTTGTGAGGCGGCGGCGGCAGATCAGGCTCGGTCTACCTGCCACTTGAAAGGACTGAGAATAGTGGTTTAGGAGGGTTAGAGGGGAGGCTGGGGTGGTGATTATGGATGGGAGAGATGGATCGTAAACTGCATGTCTGGGAGGCTGACAGGGACAAAAAAGGCCGTGACAGTGTTGTAGTGTTAATATGAGACAAGGCAATACATGTTGCATCTGTGTGTCCTGCCTTCGCACTTTGAAAGCCTCACTGTTCCCTACTACTCTGAAACAGTGTTGGCATTTCTTAAAAGTGAATTAGCCCATATGTGTTAAGTCTGAGTCAACTGGTTTGTAAAATGTCAGATATGATTTCAGTTACATCTCTGACATTTGGTCCAAAACCCAAAGATATTCAATGCAGCCGTGACGTAATAAGCAGCAAACTCTCTGGAAGCATATTTGTCAGAACTGCTGAAGATTGGTCTGTCAGTTAATAATGAGTAATAGTTTAAGCATGAATATTTTATGTGTAGATGCACAGACGCTAAACATAGATCTGTTCCTGCTCCTTCACCTCATGCTGTTATCAATCGAATGCAGTTAATTAATTTATTACATTAATTGAGGGTAAATATATTTTTAAAATGCACATGGATTCAATTTAGTCAGTCTAGTCTGGATTGTTTCATCTGGAAGATTTAGTTCATCGTTCTCTTGTTTCAGCTTTCCGCTGCGTCTTTCTGTCACACTATATTCAGTAGACGTGTTTCAGAGCAAAGAAGCTTTGCTTGTGAAGCTGAGTTGATAATGTGCAGTTTCATCAATAATGACATTTCTTGCTAGCTGCAGCTCTTCAATCGGTTGTGTTTGCGTGCATTTTGCTGTGAGGCCGTTACAGTAAGTCAGTGGGAGACTGAATGTTGAACAAACAAACAACAGTTTCTCAAAAAGGTTTTGAGTTTTCCAGTAAACTCTGATGTCATTGTGAGAGATCATCAGCTGAATGACTGAAAGCCAGATATTAACGGTAATATTTGTATGTCTGTGTCTTTCCATTCCCACTCTCGGGTGAGCCATGTGGGTTTGTCTCTCAGATCATTTCAATTTCAATGTTTCTGGGATGCTCTGGCCTCTCAGAGAGGATGCACAAGCCCCGACTGTCAGGAATCACAGAACGGGAGCCAAAACACTTCCCAGAGCTGCTGTTGTTCTGAAAAAGATTAACATATTCTTTTCCATGTTGATCCAAAAAGGACAAAACAACATGATAAATCACAGCACTTATAATTCTGGTATTAATGTTCAAATCTCTAAAGAAAAAGCCTCTAATCTGTGTTGAAGTTGTTTTTACAAAGCCTCACTAGAGAGGCTGATGCAAAGTGTATTCCCTCCTTATCCTCTCAGTGATAATACTCCTATTACAGCATTTCATGGGACATTTCACTGTTGTTATATTAATGGAGATATCAGCCATCCTTTCAGCGGAAGTGGCCAAAGAAGGAGATTTGTGGGATTCAGAGATATGACTAAACTCCCTCAGCTTGTTGTCTTTGGATAAAGCTTTATCCGGAGTGCGTAACCCAGTGTATAATGTGTTTGTGTGCGCTGTTGCTGTTTAAGTTCATTACACTAAGTCATTTGTATGTATCTAAGGTTTTGGCACGCTGTGTGTGCGTGTGTCTTCATCTGCATGTTTTCTCCTCAAGTTTTGTTGCCTTAGGCTTGTTTGTATCCAGGCTTCATGGTGTGTTTTGTGTCTGCTGGATGGTTTGTGTGTGTGTTTGTGTGTGTGTGTGTGTAGCCAGACGTTGTGGATGCAGCACATGTGTCCGACCGTGGCTGGCTGTGTGTATAATGCTGTGGATTACCAGCAGACAGTGTTTTTTGTAGAGATCATGAGCCTTTGTCGTCTCAAGGAGTCAAAGCCCAACAGAGGAGAGATTGTCAGTAAAAGTAACGGAGAGTTTTTCTCTCTTCTGCATTCACTTAGCTCCTTTTGCTAGTTGCTGTTTCCACCTATCCATCTTTTTTCTTGTTGGATCCAAGCATCGGATTCAACTCCTTTTATTTTACACACACAAAGCTAAGAATGCTGTTAAACTGTTAAACTTGTTGCTGGTGTAGAATAATTATCACACGTTAACTCGAGAACTTGGTGTTTAGAAATCATCCATTTTGTTGAAATGCTTTTAAACAACTTTCTGAATCTTTGCTGGATCAACGTGAGCTTTCATGTAGCTGAGCATCTGTTTCAGTATTTTAACCTGTATAGTTATGATAGTGTTAATAGCTGCTGATGTTGTGGTTTGGGAAGAAGTGGACAAAGAAATACTAGACAGGAGTAGAGAGAAGAAGAGAGAAGGGTGAGAAGGGAAAGACAAAGCATCAACACTACGTTGTGGTTTGTTCATTATTCTTATGACCATATATAATAATAATAATAATTGATACTTTATTGATCCCCTTGGGGAAATTGTTGTTTGGACAGCTGCATTTATAGAACTGCGCTACTTCGGGGTTTCGGTGTCTTGTCCAAGATATTTAAAGAAATATCAGTGTTTCTCTAAAACGATTTTAGTGGTAGTATAGTGGA
>OMLM01012042.1:26409-55152 GCA_900302695.1 Helostoma temminkii
TGGTAGTATAGTGGAAGTTTTGTTTTAAAAAAAATTTCAAAAATTTTCAGCCATCTTAAAAAAAAAAAAAAAAAGGTTGTATCTCTGTGCATATCTCATATATACTCATAATCGTTAAGTTAGTGGTCGTCTGGTGATTTCCAAGCTCCTGAAGCTCCACTTCCTGCAGCTCCTACACAATAAAAGTAAAGCAGCGTACACAGGACATAAGCACAAGAAAAACAAAACAGCAAAAGCTTCTCATAATAACCAGAAATGAAGTAGTGCAGTAGAAGTTGCACTGCCTGACCTGAGCTTGGTGAGTGGGTGGTTGAACTAAGTGGGTAGCCCACCCACTAAAACAAAAACAGAGGCTGTACTTTTTCTGAAGTGGCTAGTGACGCATACACAAGTAGTAATGAGTGGTTAGTGGTATTATTTTAATAAACAAAGCCTTTAGATTAGATTTTAATCAGGTTGATGTGTCTGTGTCCAGTGAAAAAAGCACATCTTCGTGTTAAAGATTATGTTTAGAGCCACCTGCTTCAATAAAAGTAGATTTAACTGACAGCTGCAAAACACAATAAAACTTCTCCATGTGATGAGGAATGATTAAAATCTCAGTGGAGACCTGTTGGCAGGTTATTTTCTATAAATCCAGAAGCAATTGGGCGACTCATATTCGTCTCATGTAGTTTTATTCACTGTCAGACAGGCTGTGAAACTCCCTGTGATGTGGAAGCTGTGGTCACACGTAGACGTCAACAAGCTTCGAAGACAACACGCCGCTCTCACTTTCCCGCTCCCTGTAGCAGGACACTGGCTGTAACGGGTTTACTGTATTAACTGGTTAATTTGGAATAACAGTAAAAAGTTGTCTTAAACTGCTCAATCACTGGAATTTACAAGTCAGTGTTTAACAGCTCAGTCTATGAAGAGCAGCATTATTGTCTCATTTGGGGGAATTTCCTGCTCATTGACATCTCATTTCAACAGACCAAAATTGAAAATTGACAGGAAGGCTGCTAAGAGACTTTTCACATGTTTGGGAAAGGTAGGGGTAGAACTGCGTCATTAAAAGGCACAGCTGCAGTGTGTTTTGAAAATTTTAAAATTCTCAGCTTTCAAAATGAGGCTTTCTCTAAACCAAAGCTGCTGCTGTTAGAATTTCCAAATCATGTCAGGAAGCTGTAGTTTAAGTGCATTTAACCTGACAGTGTGTCTGTTTTTCTTTTGTTATTATATTTAGGGGAATTTTAAGTTTCATCTCTTTAGCATATAAACGCTTTGATATGCCTCTACATCTTTCTTGTATCCACTCAAAAAAAATGTCCCCCTCAGCCTTTTCCACTTCCTTGTATCTCCCAAATAGTATGAAGGGATGATGTATGTGTGTAAGTCTCTAGTAACTTGCCACTTCCTTGTTTCCCATTGTATTGCAGTGTTAACAGGGGGGTTGCACAGCCAGCCCCTAGTCGCTTGGTAAACAATGGCAGCAACACAAGCTGAGGCCTCCGTAATCCTCCCCTCATACAGACCCAGGGGCTGGGATGAACGACTCTGGGGCCCCCCTGTCTCTGACTGGCTACGATAAGGACCCTGGTGCTTGGATTTAAGAGGCCTAAAAGAAAAGCAGCTTTTACTAGAAGACAGTAGAAGCTGGGCTTGCGTAGAGAACTTTCATCCAGATTTTAAATTGTGTTTTTTTACAGTAATATACTGTACTGATATAAAGACTAGAAGTTTGAAGTAACATCCATCTTCTTTAAAAAGCTTGTTGGAGTTTCACACGCGTATCAGAGCTGTGGGATCTAGAAGCTGGCAGCATCTTCATTTGCTATTGTTGTAGCTTATGTTAGTGCAACATTACGGTTCAATAAAGTCAAAGATTATTTAGAGAAATGTGCCAGACATGCAAAAACCTGTGTTCTTTACATTGGCATCATGAAAGCTTTGGAAAGGTTTCCACACATAGTTAATGTTTTATGTTATTATGTCATTAATTTGTAGTTATTGATGACAAAATATTAGACTCCAACAGGCTTTTAAACATTTTAAACCTGAAAATACCTGACTAAACTAAGAAAAAGGCGTTTGGCGTGTCTTTACGCAGGATTCTCATTGTCCGTTGTTGCTTCACATGGAAATTGTTTTGTTGTATTATTAATCAGTCTAAAACTATTTTCAGTTCAGCATCTCAGAAAACAAAAAGCTCCAAATATTCATATTCATGAAGCTGGAACCAGTGATGTTCTTCATCTTATTTCTTTTATAAAAATACTCAAGCCATTAAAAGATTATCAAAATGTTTGCTCCAGGAGCATCACAAACATACAGTGGATTAGTAAATATCTATGTGTGTGTGTGTGTAGACTGATATTCTCTCCATCTCAGGTAGCCTCGTGCCCCTCTGCTTCAAGAAGGGAGAGGAAATATGAGTAAAAGTTTAAAATTGATGTGAAAAGGTGATAAACATACTGTAAAGAGCTTTATAGAGTGAGGGGAAAGAGAGGGTGGGGGAAGATTAAAATACAAATGACCACAGGAGCGTCCTCGTCGCCCTGCCAGCTTTGAAGTTGCGGCTTTCTACCTGAAGAGAAACTGTTCAGAAGATGATTTCAAGAGGCGGAAATGTTTAAAAGAATATCAGAAGAGGAAAAAACCCTTTGGATGGCTCCGAGGTGTTTGTACCTGTAATTATTCATCCACTTATTTCTTTCCGGCGCAGATGGAAGGTGGGACAGGGGAAACGGTAGAGCAGTAAAAGACAGCTGTTGGCAAAGGAAGTGCGGGTTTGTTTTATTGATAGTGTTAACTCTGTTTTTATCTTCTAATGCACATTAATTCAGACAAAATCTGATGTTTGTTTACGCAGGGCATCTCTGAGCAAACATCAAACTAAATGCAATACTTTGCTGCAGTTGGTATGAGGAAAAAATTAAGAACAATAAGTTAAGGCAGTTGGTAACCTCGTGTGGTGGTGTGAGTGCTTGTGTTTCTTTAAATTAAGACCACATTTCCCATAATTCCTCCCACGCTTCCTGTCACCAAGAGGATGCTAGAGGTCAAACATGTTGGAGGATGTTTTTTTTCTTCTTTCCATCTTGCCTTTCACTTTTGCCGCCATCAGCCACTGAAACAAAACTGTGAGAGCTTCAGCTTCGGTTTGGTGGCCAGCTTCTCAGTTTGTGCTGTAATCTCCAGCTGTGTTGTAAAGTAACATGACAGATTAACCCTGATGCGTTTGTTTTGGACTGTGGTTTTCAAAATAAAAGTCAAACGGTGAGCTTTAATAATCAGTCAATCATTTGTCAGGTTGGTTCTTGTCAAATGTAAGAATTTGATGCTTTACAGCACAATGGGAGATGATTCCACATCGTCATCCCTCATGTTTGCAGCAAGTCGCATCTGCTCACTTTCTTCGGGTCACTGGTTGTCTCTCTGTGTACTGTCAACTGTGTACACAAATAATCATCTGTTGGTATTCTTGTGACTTGTTAAGAATGGCGCTTCAGTCACCTTTTGTTTCACAATAAGTTTGTCGGAGAGCGTCTGAACACTAAAAGGTTCTGCAAATGTTGTGCACCTGTTTGAATAATGTGTCTAACAGCACGGAGCACTTTCAGTTATATTGAGAGACGGGGCCACATTTAAGATAGACAGACTTTGTTTATGGATTAATAAGAGAGGAAGTGAGAGACAGAGACAAAAGGGCAAGTTTCGAGAAGAAACTCTTTGTTTGGGCCCCAGTGTTTGTCTGTCTGAGCAATTTGTGTGTGTGTGTGTGTGTGTGTGGGTGTATGTGTGTGTCTGAGTTGCGGGATGTTGCACCCAGGTGAGTCATTTGCCTGTGGAGTGAAACCATAGTCATCGTTTACAGAGAGAGCTGTCCAGCCCTCCCAGATGTGTGTTCTCAGCTTGTAGTTAATCAGTGATGGCACTGTCTCTCTCTCTCACTCCACGAGATTCAGATTCATTAGTCACATATTGTAAACCAGTTTTAATAGTTTGTTAAATCACTGATATCTGTAGATCTGGAAGTTTAACGTTTCTGATTTACAACTTTTAAGGAGCTGTCTTGAAAACGATGGTTTACGTAAAAGTCTAGTGATGCAGCAGAACATAATATAATAATTTAACGCACATTTCCTGAAGCGTGGTAACGAATGATATGTTCACCTCGGTTAAAAACAAGTGCAAAACTTTTTTGGCTGTCGGTAAAGCAAATATAAACACCAAACACCTCTTCATTCGTAATAAATGAAATTTGACGAGAATTTGAATCAAAACCAGCAATATTTAATGGTAATTAGGAGGAGTTAGCTGACATGTAGCAAGTTCTGTCATTATCTTTATGTTTGGAGGTTCATCGGCTCCTCTGCTACTTTGTTTATCTGGTCATTCAACAAGGTCATGTGAGCGGAGACCCACATCACAAAGTTGATGTAGGTTAGTGGAACACGCTCGTATGTATACATGTTGAATCCCTCCTCCCTCCCGTGTCCCTGGTCGGTGAGGAGTTTCAAAGTACTCTGTCGAATAACGTTCTGCCTTTCAGGTTAAATGACACAGAACATGTGGAAATACAGGCTTGCGTTGTTCAGAAGCGTGTGTGCATGTATTCAAACGGACAATTAACAATGATTTGTCACAATCAGGAGAGAGGAAAAACAACAGATATCTCAGGATATCTATCAGCATGCACTTTAAATCTTTTTAGCATTTTCTTTTTACCCACAGCACATAGAAACTGCAACATTTAATCTACTTAATCTCATTCTGAAGGTTTAAATGTGTCAAATACGAGCCACTTTTGTCCTTTAACATCGTTCCACGTGTTTTGAAAAGGGAAGATTATGAGTATTGATTACAGAGGTTGTCAGCTGTTTGTTTAGAAATCAAGGGATATTCTGATGGTTGCACTCTGGGTTTCTGTGAGAGAGAAAGAAAGGTTAATTTTTTTTTTAAAGAAATCACATGACCTGTGGGAATTAAAGTGTTGTTTCATTTCCTCTTCATTACTGTCAATAATCAGCCAGATGAACAGTTTCAGTAGATTAGTAGAGGTTTACCGTCCACATATAGCAGCACATGCATAATAACCCTGTACTTTCCAAAAAGGGAAACCAAATCAAACCAGATTTCTTCAAAGACACGACAAGAGTAAATCTCGGGCACATTTATGCAACCAGGAATTTGCCTTGATGAGATGCGTGTTGCACAATTTAAATGAATTTGATCAAAATGAAATATGTTCTGTTATGACATCTACATGTCAGCAGCAGCACAGAATGATTACAGTAAGTACAGTTATTGACTGTATAAAAATACCCACTAACATCTAGATAAACGTGAACACGTCACAGGGGGCCACCTCTCTGCTTCCAGCAAACAAGCACAACCTGCATTGTACAAAGCTAGACAGGAGAACGTTAGCTAAGCCAAAATATCAGGTAAGACACATTGTCTGATTGTTGATTTTTAGCATTTTACAAGCCTGCAGACACACATGGTGCGTCTGCCTGTGTGCTGCTGCTTCCACTGTTTGCAAACAGAGTCACTGTGACGACCATATGTGATTGCACATGACAGTGCAGCTCTTTCATGTGTCCCTGTAAAGAAATTTACAACCTGTTTACTGTCTCCCACTGAGATGTGTGTGTGTGTGTATGTGTGTGTGTGTGTTCCTAGAGTTAATGTAACTTATTTTACATTTTGTTGTGTGTGTCTGTCTGTGGGTGTTTTGTGTGGATCTAGTACTTTGATTCTTTTAGTTCATATCTGCATGTTTTGCTCAGTTGCTGGGTAGTTCTTGTTCTTGTTCTTGTTCTTGATTCTTCCTGTACAGTAACAGTAACCAACAGTAACTTCATCTACAATGACCTTTGTCATCATCTCACCACAGTTAACAACCACAATCATTTTCCATGTTCTTTTGGTGAGAATAAAACTAGTGTGGCCTTAAGCTTGGAGGTAGAAAAACAGAGAGTTTAAGGTTTATAATTAAAATGTAGGTGTGATTATACTACAGTGTTCTGTCAGGGTGGATGCAGTGAAATAACAATAATAACAATAAACTGATTAGAAATGTATAAAGAGGGAGTGAAGTGCAGGAGATCAGATGATTTAGCAACTGTAGTTTTATCTGAATGTGAAATCACTGTTTATTCTGTACAGCAAATGTGTTTGCAGGCAACAACTGAATAGTGATATATTTTTTTGGTCCAGCCTCTGTTTCACTTCCACAGAACAAACACGCTTTTACAATTAACTTCATAAAATGTACTCAGTTCTCTGGCCTCACTCACCAGAGCTAGTGATACCTGTCGGCAGATAAACCATCTACATGATCCGGTGGAGTTTTTGTAAATGCTGGAGGAGATTTGTGGTCAGGTAGTTGGTTTATCCAGGTTTGTCTTTTATTAATCCTCTGTTGTTCACTGGTTCTGTGGTGGACACATGTCTGCGCGTGAACCCCTTTAAAACCTCTTCTGATTGTTTATGAATTAGCATTTTAATTTTAAATCTTGCTCTGTTAAATTGCGATGTTGATTTAAATGAATCGGTCGGCCCTAATACACACGTCTTCTAATCTATACTTCTTATTTCTGGGTGCGTTCTCCAAGTGTTTCAAAGACAAGAGCCTGTCACACTTTGGTTGTTGCAAATGTCGTACTACACCTTTACACCATATACACATAATAAGAATAACAAAGCATGCATAGTTTTTTACTTGAGTAATTTTAGTAATTGATGTGATGACCTTTCACTCCTCATCTGCTCATCTCACTCGCCAAAAACCTCCGCTTCCACAGCAGACCTTTATCATCATTTTAATGTGCACTTTATTAAAATAGTGTTCATAAAAATAGTTGGTTGAATGAAACTCAAACCCCGTCCTCCTCCACCCCTCTCCACCCCACCCCATGCCCGTGGCTCTGCCCAGACCAGCTGGAGCCTCCTCAGCCGCATGAAGCAGCCCGGCACACATGGCTGTGATCTCATGTGCACACATGCACACACACACACAGGAGCAGAACTCTAATCCTCCCTCATATGATACTCATCTGTTGAGGGAAGGAAGCTGCCTCCGCCTTCACACTCAATTCATACACACATAAACCCACACATATCATATACAAAATACATACATGCACCAGAAGTCTGACACACTAATACTGAGATCACACACATTTAATACCCAGAGACACACTCTCATGACCATTTCCACTCATAGTGTGAACAATACTCAACATTTTTACTTCCTCTTTATGCACAATGACACACTAACACACATCATGCATACATGCAACACAGCAGCAGCTTAACAAGTCCCAGTGGGTCTTTATTGATCTTGTTTCCCTTTTGTAGTTAATTCATCTTATTGACTAAAGTTCAACCTGTGCACGTATGTTCTTTTGTTTCTAGGACTTTAACCAGACACTTGCTGGTCTCACGTGTGCAGATTGATGACAAATAACCGAAAAAACCCAGAATAAATTTGTGCAGAAAAAGCAAGTGCAGATTTTTCCATATAGGGTTGGAGAAGTATGAAGTGTGGTAACTTCATCTCCATTAGTCATGTCTTCTCAGTTCTGAACAAATGCTCGTTTGTTGGTTTAGCCAGCAAATGTATGTAAAGCTGCCAGTGCCGAACTAGTAGCTGACAACATGAATATAGGAGCTTTAGTTACCTCTGTTCTCTCCTGTTTAGGTAACAGCACTAATGATAATGTCACTATACCAAAGACAAAGCACTGGCTCTGTCAGTGTAGTCATCACAATGAATGAATTTTAAGCCATGAAAAGCTGATCATGCAGTCTTGGTTGCCAGAGTGTGTTTAACATCTTATGTAAAGTGAATAAATAAACAAGTGGACATTGTTGGTGTGCGTAGCATTTAAATAAAAACAATGCGACACACCATCAGAACTAGTGTTGTAGGAATGCGATCAAGATGATCGAGGTCCAATTGCTTGGGCCGCTTGTTGAGGCGGTCTGGTGTTCGTTCCACCGCATGTCTTTTGCAATATAAATGCTAATATGACAAGAATCTTATAGAAAAATACGTCACCTGTGCAGGATGTGGAGGTTGTTTTGGAGAGACCACACATATTCCATACGCCCCTGACTGTCCACAGAGTTTCTACAGCGCCCGCCATAACAAAAGCCCTCATGTTGGAGCCTTTACTCTGTTCAGTGAACACACAAAGTGAAATTGTACTAGAGCATTTCTGTAATTAGTAACAGCAATGTAGTAACACCCTAACACTGGATGTCTCTTAATCCAACTTCTTAAATATGAGAACAATTAAAGTTTCTTGGTTTTCTTGGATCGTGCAACATTTGTGTGTGTGTGTGTGTCAGTGACTGTTATTAATTTGTGGTTAGATTAATGATGTTTAAATGACTAATGTTGTGCTGTTAAGGGTCAGTGCAGAAGAAGAGATGAGTGCCAGGTGGATATGTAACAGTCTACTACTAGAAGTGTGTTTTGGCATTGTGTCCATGTGTTAATGTCATTTTTAAGCCAGAAAAGAGAGGGAGGAATTCCCTAATCAACAGATTTCCTCAAAAGGAGCTCGGCCATGCGTCAAATTGATTTCCTACCTTTGTTCCTCCCTGTTTTGTAGAGTAGGGAAAGACACCCATCGACACATTTCGTGGTCATGGGAACCTTTTCTATAGGTCTACAGAGAGAAAGCCCCCTGCCTTCAAGCAACACCACACTCACGCACAAACATGGGCAGACACGCGATGGCTGTGTAGTTTTCCAACCTGTCTTTATTCTATGATGGACAGAGAAGACAAAGAAATTGTTGATTGCATTTGCGATACTTGCGTCAGGACTTCAGAGTCGATGGAAACGAGAGGTGGCCTTGAGGAAAGAGGAAGGGAGGGGTGAGGAGGAGAAGAAAGTGAGGCAAAAATAAGAGTGGCATACTAAAGTCAGGAGAGGAAAACAACAATAAGATGCTTTAATGACAAATCCAGACATAAAGTTGGTGTCACACGCAGCCAACGCGCTCGGTTTCATGAAGTAATGAAGCATTTTAATCAGTGTTCATTGTTTTGAGTGTGTGTGTGGGTGTGTGAGAAGGTATTGCGGTAAATCGGCTTGTGTGTGCATTTTTCAGAGCCAAACAAAAACTAGAGCAACTGTGCGCTGCAGTTTGGTTAGTGTGTGTATCGGTGTGTGTGTGTGACAGTGTGTGGGCGTGCTTGACAGTGTAGGTGTTGCACATAGTACAGGACATGTATGTGGGAAACACTGTATGCATACCAAGGACAGATGAAAGGGAAGATGGGGGTGGCAGGAAGTGAAGAACAAAAGAAACACAACATCTGATTTATCAGACGGGTACAGATTGGGTTGATCAGATGGAGGGAAAAGACAATGGAGAAACAGGAGAAAGTGGATGCAGAAGAGACTGAGAGAAATTGAAAGAGGTAGAAAGATTGATAGAGTGAAAGAGAGAACAGTGAAGGAAGAGAAGATAGCTGCAGTAGCGGAAGGGAGTTAGCAGTAAACAATGAGAAGCCGGTAACCGCGTTGTGCACCTGGTAAAACAAAACCACAGCCCCAGTTGAAACAGACTTTGACACCTTAAGAACACCTTTAACCGTTTCACCACCGCACTCAAGGAAAAAAGGAATTCAAATCCAGGGTTAATTCAAATCTTGAAAGTCGGTTTTTACTTTCAACAGCAGGAAGTGGATCATTTTGAAGAAACCAAAGCGGGCAGCACAGTTGCCACAGCCAAAGTGAGCGAGAGTGAATCATTATCACAGTTTGTCTTTGATAGAGTGCAGGACGTCTCTTTTTTTATTTACTACACAAATATTAAGCTTTTATTAAATCAGCATGAGCTATTTTATCTTTCCAGTTTTAATTATCATTTCTTCGCACACAGATACGCTTGCAATGCTCATAACGTGCGTGCACACTATTTAGTGTTGACACTAGATTCCTCTGCACGCTGCACCTTTTCTAACACAACAAAACATCATTTCTAAAGAGTCTTTAACATCCTTGGAGGCAGAATCATGATTGCAGTGTTGTGATCAGGAAGCATATTCAAAATGCTCCTGCTAATAAAAGCCAATCAAGGTTGACACGCTGTTGAGAGTTTGCTTGTTTATTTTTTCAGCTGCTGCAGTTTGTATTTCAACTGATCATCCTATTCATGCAGCAGAGGAAAATATTTCATGTAGGCATGTGAAATACATCAACTAATTTCAATGGATTCAAAAAGGAATATCAGTCATAGAAATCTGGATAAAGTACAGCAGAGATGTTCCATAGCTTCACTTGTTTCATTACTCATTAACATCATTTAAAGACGTCAAAACACCCCCAGAAAACGTAACTAAACCAGAAATACGCACATGAGTATAATAGTTTTAGCTTATTATTGTCAGGTCATTGACCCGAACCTCATAAAATAAAGGTTCTCAGTCAAGAATCGGACGATAAATGTGACACACGGATGAGAAGTTATTTGTTTTGATCAAACTCTGCATCCTGGCGCTGTTCGCGCTGTTCTGTTCTTTTCTTTCTTTCATTCATTATTTTCAGACAGACATGTAGACAGACAGACTCCATCGATGATGTTTTTATTGTCCCCGAGCTGAATCTCCTCTCAGATTTACAGAAGCAGATTTACAGCAGGCACAGTCACAGTCGGTCCCACTGTCGGGACCCCAGAGGACTTGTTCGTTCCCTTCACTGTCACAGTTGTTGTTCTGCACGCCGTCTCTCCTCCACCTCAATCTCGCTCTGATGTCTTTTCTGTGTGTTTTAGAAAAATGAGCTCAGAGTCTTAATGCTGCCAGTTAAAGGCAGCCGTAAGTCTGACACTGTCACAAACAAGCAGCTCAGAGCGACTTCCATCCAGGCTCCAGTTGATCCTCCCGCAGTGTCATTAATCCCAAGCCAATAGCGGGAATACTGGTTTCAATTAAGCATCCATTAACTAAACATCAAGTCAGTGGTGTGCTGTTTTGATTAGAGGAAGTAGGGAAGAAGTATTTTGTCATTCTTTCTTATTTCTTTTATGAACTTCACTCCAGGATAGAGAAAGAAAGTCCCAGGAGAAGTGAGATTCCAGCATGAGACGTCGAGGAGCCAGCAATAACCAGTCGATGTTGGCATGAGAAAAAATAAAGATATTAAAACTAATTAACACAATGAAAACTGTAAAAACTGAAAGCTATACTATACTATTTCATTTAATTGTATGATTTCTGCTCTGGCAGACGTGAAATCACAATAAAATGTATAAATGAATCTTAACAGCTAAAATTATAACAAATAACAGAAAAAAACACATCACTGGCATAATCATTACAGTTTTTTCCACCGTGACAACAAAGATCTATTAAACGCAAATTTCCGTCTTCCTTTTTCCCCCATCCAAAAGAACGCACAACCCTCCCCCTCCTTCCTCTCACTGTATCTACCAGTATACCCCCTTCCCCTATTTACACATCTTCCCTAAGGTTACCCATCATTTAAGAAACACAGTTACACAAACACTTCATTTGCAGTAATCTAATAAACCTCAGCTGATGGTCATCTTGATTTCCAGTGTGATCTGCAGCTTCTTGGGATGAAAAGTCTACAATCTTAATATTAGAATCACAACTTTTGTTTTTGGTTATGGCAACAAAGAGATTATGACCAAACATCAGCAGACTATTATATTTGCAGTACAAAAAGCTGAGGGTACAATCTTTATAGCATATTGACAATATGGGTCTTCTCTGAAGTGCAGTTCTCTGTCTCTCTCTCTCTTTGTGTGCAAGTGCATCGTGTGTGTGTGTGTGTGTGTTCATTGTGTACAGTTAGGCGAAGTTAAGCCTGTTGTGGTTTACCATGGAAAATAAAGTCCTCGAGTCTTATTGTCACCTGAACAGCACAAACACACAAACACACACACACACACACACAAACACACACACACCCCGCTCCTCCCTAACTGTTTGCTGCTCTTGTGTTGTTGATGGAAAATTTTAAAGGTTCATTTGCTCAACTGCATCTCCTTTTTCCTTTTGCCGTTGAAACGAGGAGAAGTTACTTTATGCAAAAATGTCTGACTGCAATGGAAAATTATTTATAACACAAACATAAATAGCAAAAATGGAGTTCTAGAAAGTGGTGCACTCGAGACATGTGATGAGAGACATTACAATTCCAGCTTAAACTAACTGTAGAAATGTTGCCTCTGTAACATAATTATTTATATCTAACCCTCGTATAGTCTGTTAAATGGCTTTTAGAAACACTGTGGTTTTCCAAAACTTGCAACTGTTTTTGGGAATTCAACTCAGACTTAATAGTTTTAGCTTTAAGATAATGTTGTGCATCTTGCACATGCACCAGTTGTTTTGCAGATTTATCAACATGGCAAAGAAGGCGGAGGAAAGTCAGGATGTTGCATCACATTCGTCAGCTGTCGTGATGGAAAGACGTCACACTAAATACATTTTCCAAGTGTTTAGTGTGTTGTATGAAAGCACAGATAAGTAGCAGAGCAAAGTCTTTGAAAGTTAAAAAAAAGCCTTGTTGAATAACGTGTATAATATCTCATAACATTCTGGCATTTGATGAGATGCTTCAAGATGAAACAAGTCGTGGAAAACACAGTCTGATTAGTGCACTGGGCCTCTCCATGCTTTACAGCTCCATCATATTCAGTAGATTGAGAGAGGATTGTAGGGAAGGAGTAGAGGATGGGGCCAGTGATCTCTGGTTTGGCCTCAGTCAAGCTGCTTGGCTTTTGGGTTCTTTTTTTTTTTTGGACTGAGATAAAACAAGCGAGGAAGAGGGAGAGACATCATGAGGGTAAAGAAGATGAGATGAGATGTAGACGGAGCTCGTTTCATTAGTTCGTACTTGCAAAATGACTGGATTAATAAGGCTCAGAAAGTGTAGCGGTTTTACTTTTACTGAATTTTTAATTCAATTTAGTTTATTTTTAATAGTGCCAAATTTCAACAAAGGTCAAGACAAGACCTTACAGAATAGACCAATACAACTTATGCAGAAAACTCAGCAAAAGCCACTTGAGCAAGCAGTACGTGAAGAAGGCCATCTGGCTCGACCGGTTGGGGTGAGTGGGAACAAAGAGAGAAAAGAAATAAACACTGGGCAATTTGGTTGGGCTAAAAACTGCACAGCGGGAACATGCAGCTCCCAGGCCGTGGATACCTGGACAAAGTAGTGCAACTGTGTCTGTTTTATTAACAAAATAGACATGAAATTGTTGTTTACTAAAATGTTCCAGACTAAAAAAAGCAAACTGAAGATGTTTCCTGGTCTTCAGGAACACTTGATGGTCATGCAGTTGGTTGTTGTCAGTTACTGCAGCCAAAAAAGACAAGGACCTCCAATATGGCTGCCAAAGGCTGTGTTTCACCACCAGAAAGTGTTTACAGTCTGTAAATGATTAAATCATGTGAAAATGGAACATGCATCCATGTTTTGAAGCGTTATCCACGCCGTGTGCCATATGTTGTGTGGAGATTATCGGCGCCATCGCAGGGTGGTTGGAGCTTGGAGCAAAGCGAGCCGTGAAGGCTGCTGATGGTTAGCCGCTTGGCTCTGGTGGATCTGGAGCTGAAAGAGCAGAGCCGAGGCCCGGCAACAATTATAGCTTAGTAAGAGCAACGGAGCCGAGCCAGGCAGCTGCTGGTTGTACTCTGAATATGCAATGTCTGTGCTTGTGTTTGTTCAGTGGGCAGCGCTGTCATACGCAACCACATATTTACAAATCACGACTAAACGATTCACCTGACCAAACATGAGATGTTTTTACAGATGGGAGGTATGGATAAGATCGATCCAGGGATGAGCAGAAGATGGATGGATTAGTGACGTGTATAAAGTAGCAGACTCTAAAGAGATCTCGGACAGTTTTGGTGAATGTAGGACATCGTTTATGCTGTTTGTGAAGCTCTTCCTCTTGTTCAAGGTGTCCACTGGTTTTCATTTGTTATTGTAGAAAGTCAAAATCAATAAGCACTCTTGGAAATTAGAACATGTCACAGTGTGTTAATTAGTGAAGTGGAACAGTTTTTTGCTGCACGTAGGTTCATAAAGCAGTTTCAATGTAGATTTGTTTCAACTTTGCTATGATGGATTACATAAACATATTTCAAACGTTTGAGTAGAAATTAATATTGATGTGGACCTTTTTTTTAACTGAAGTAAAAGTGTTTTACGATCAGTCACAGTAGTCGGTTATTCCGTGTTTGTGTCTGCTGCTGTTTGTTCCCATCACAGGAATCTTATCATGTCCTGAGAGGGAAAAACTCTGGAGCGTCTGACACAGAAAATCATACATGGTCGTGTTCCCACATGACGCCCACGGGGAATTTTGTCTGCCTGAGGATTTACACTTTAAGGTGCACATAGTTAACTCTTATGAGGAGCATGAGTTAAAGATGTGAGCGGATAACAAAAGCTCTCTCTGCTTGGGCAGAACAGGCAAAGTAGAGCCAGCCACTTTTTTAGGAGTGATAATTATACACTTTGGATAAGTCACCATGTTATTAGTACACATGATCGATAGCAGAATATCAACCCCTTCTCTTATGCAACCAGGCAGCTTGGCAGGCACTGTATAAACCACAGGCCTGCCAGGCTCTCTAGAGGACATCCACACACATGCAGACAAAAATGGGTACATATACTTATGCATGAACAGGACCATACATGACAAACACACATACACATACACACACACACGGAGTACAACAGACAGAGCTCTGTGCCCCAGAAATGACGAGTGGTGATAGGCGGTCTCTCTGATGCTGCGGCACAGTGAGGCCCCCTGGGCCTGTGCATGCAGCTCTGTGGTGGAACGCACCAGAGCCGGCTCTCTCGCAGGGTTTTGGCCAAGCCCCACATGTGGTCAGCTCGATGGCAGCGCCCTTGCTTCACTCTCCCAGTGCACACAGACGACTCCAGCGAGGTTGTGATGAAATCCTCAACATAGTTTGTTGCCTTAAACTGAAAAGGGTTTTCTCTTAAAATATTAGAAAGGCAAAATTGTACCAGAATGTTTTTTTTAAACATCAGTAAATAGAAAAAGAAGTGATCACAGATGGGGATGGCGATCACAAATTCATGTTCAGTTTACATAAGAAATATAATGAAGGAGAAACTTGTTTAAATAACTTTTAATGACATTTTAAATTTGTAAGTGTGTGTTTTTCCAACTTTCAGGCTTTTATGTTAAATCAAACTGTACCATACATTCGATTAATAGCGCCAAACTGTATACTTCATATGTTATATGTGTTAGGATTTCCAAAGCGTCAGTAAGTCATCTCTCGACCCATTCATAGGGCTCCAACCACCCTAGGTTAAGCCAGACTGTATCTCACAACAGAACATGGATGGTTAATCCTGGTAGGGAGTGCACCTCTTCTCTCCAACACCTCTTTGAGTTCCTGGAGATAAAAGCAGCTGGCGCAACATCAAATCAATAGGCCCATCAATGGGAACATCTCCTGAAGATTAAAGAGAAACTCGCTCAGGGAGAGAGATTGAAGGTTGGGTGCTAATATAGTACAACATCCAGCTGATGGAAAGAGATTTAATTGATGTGTGTAAGGGAGATGGATGAAAAGGTCGGGGCTGACGGTGTTGTAATGGGCGCTGGTGGTTCACTTTTCTTTTTAGTCGTCCATTAGCACGAGTTCATTTGACACTATCAGTTCTAAATCATTTATCCACATTTTCAAACACGCATTCAGTAATGTGTTTACCTGTGCATCTGCACATTCATTTTCATATCCTCTCGTCTTTCTACTGAACCCTCCACATCCGGTTCTCGCTTTCATTATCTTATTTTATCTGCTTTTCAAATTTACACTGTTTGATCCATTAGAATGCATCAGTTCCTTGGACATTATCCACCCTTTAATAATCCACAGACACACGTGGGTGTCTGACAGTACTTACAGCAGACTGTTTTGGTACTGAGCCATCGCTAACTTGTCTGACTGGTGACGGCTGGTTTGTCCAAATAATTAAAAGTCCCTAAAATTGGGGTCTATCTATATCAGTAAAACCTATTTTCTGTCTGTTTGTCGCTACAGACACCAAAATGGCGCAACCCTCACAGCTGAACATTGGCACACTTATACAAAATATTATGGTAAGCGTCTTAGGTTGGGTCTGATTGCTGTCTGACCTCTTGCTGGTGTCCTACAGACATTTATAGGACGTCATTAATAGGACAGTTCAATTTAATGACAATTTTATAAAACAACAGTTGTACACCACTCCTAAAAAAGGGATGATGTACATAAATAATATCAGAACTGAGCTACAACCTTCTATTAGACTGGGTCGACTCAGAATAAAGCACCCAGAGTACCCTCAGAGTACCACTCTGATGCTTTTTCATAAATAAATGCAACCAGAATTTAGCTCCAAGCTCGCGTTTGCTTCTTTCGGGCAAAAGTAGGAAAATATATGCCTCTGAAAATCTTAATATGCGCTTGTATTTGCACTTTGTGTTTGAAGAAAGTTTAATTACTTCAAAATAAACAAAACTCAAAATGAAATGTTTGAAATTGATCCAGTAGAAGTCCTGGGTAATTTGGCTTGTAAAGTTGGAGCTCCAGCGCTGTTCAGCTAAACCCTTCAATTAAGGCTGATCATTTATGCTTTAAGCATGATTGTATTGATTGTATTTATTCCTAAGTGTCTGTTATATAATAAATAACTTTTTTTTATTAATATTAAAACCACAAGTTGTTGTTTAATGAGCATTTCAGAAGATCTTTTACTTCTTCTTCTGTGGTCTGTATCAATAACTATAATCTGCTCACCACCCTCTGCTCTGGCATTGATTAGTTGCCCTTGGTTCTTCCCAGCTCTCGCCAGAATCCTCTGTCCAAAAGCGAAAAGCTACGATTCACTTTGTACATCCCTTCAGCACAACTTGACTCAACCGCTGGCGTACTCTGCACCCAACCCTCCCATGAAACCCCTTTTAAACGAGAGCAGCATGTAGCGAGGGAATATAGTTGGGGAATGTACAAGGCATTCAAAAATATTCTTTCTTAGCGTGGAGACCACAGGACAGGGCCTGCGCTGAGCTGGTCTGTGTGGTTGTGGGCCGGGGTTTGTACGCTCTTTATCTGAAGCCACATCAGAGCCCCGAGCCCTGTGTAATGTGATCTGGATGGGCAGAGCAGGGTTCCCCCTTGGATCCAGAAGAACCGCCACTGAGGTGCAGTGCAGGGACGGGTGGTCAGTGATGTCAGGCAGCACAAACTATTATAGCTGCTGGTATTGTGACCTTATGATTTTTTAAATTTCCTTGTTTTTCCAGTCATCCAAACTTTCGGAATGAACTTTTACAGTACACATAAACAGAACTTTGGTTTTCGTTGTGATGCACTTCATCGTGTTATCTGCTCAGTGTCAAAGGTTAGCGTTCGACGACATGTTCATGGTACCGTGGGTGAATTCAGCTTCTCTCCTTTGCTGTTGCTGTCCATCTTTCCTCCTTCTCCACAATCTGTCTCTGCATGCCGTGCAGTCGCTCTCTTCGTCTCTTTCATCCTCTCTTTTTTTTTCTTTTATTCATCTCCGTCTCCCTCTGCACTCTCCATCCCATTTCATCTCTCTCTCTCTCTCTCTCTCTCTCTCACTTCTCCCTCGCTCCCTCGGCCTACTCAAAAGCCTTGAACAAACAAACAAGCAGCGGGTGGCTCGCGTCTCCTATCTATAATTCAAGCCAGTCAAACTACAGCGAGGATGTTTGCCAAACACATGAAGTGCCCGTTTCAGCATCGTATGGAGAGACACAAGGATAAAAAAGACGCAGTGTGTTTTAACATAATGTCTTGAACGTGATACACAGAGATTATTCCACTGAACTTAAAGAATAAAACTATGTTTTTAGTCTTTCTTAGTTTTTACAGAAAACACACCAGGGAAAGGCAGAGATGACAGAATAAGAAGGATATTATGTGTTATGTTATGTGAATAAACTCTAACTGGTTTTAGCATAAAGAATGTGCTTTTATAAGAAGAGGTTTTTGTGTTTTACTTCAGGCTTCTGTGTCTTCCTCAAGGACACTGACGCAGCTGTGTAACAGTAACTGACTGCAGGCGTTATCCATCACACAGAAGAGCATCATATCCCCCTCGAGACCAAGCCAAACCACTTGTGGTAACAACAACTTATAACGATAAATGCAAGTCTGGAGGAAAACCAAAGCTGTTTTTCCAGGTGTTCGGACCAAACTCCAGAGTGTAGTTTTCACGTCCGTCCCCGGCTGAAACCTTTCTTCAGGCTAAAAGAGTACTCACTTGTAGAAAAAGAAAAACTGTGCGTCCTCGTTTTTTTTTCTTTGGTTGAGTAAACACAGCACAACCTTCATGAGTACAGTTCTGAATTCTGAGTTTCACTGTGCCATGCCTCATACGTGGAACTTCTTGCCCTCTGATTCAGCCACTTAGGGTTACTGTGTGATTTTCATGTCCAGTGTAGATGAAGAAGAGGAAGAAAAAGGCTGCAGCTAATGATTATTTCATTATTGATTAAACACTGTTCAATGTGAAATTAGGAAAAAGAAGCTAATTCTCAGAATTTCTGTTTCCTTTAGCTGGAAAATGACCTAAATTAATATAAAATTGTTTTCAATTGGTCAGAGCTTGTATTTATATAGTAGATTAGTAGAGTAGTTGTTGTTTAAAGGGTTAGTTCCTTTAAAGCAAGTTATTTCTTTATAATGGCAAATCGTAAACTTGGCACAACGTGGTGAAATGACCCTTTACCTCTTTATCCATCTTGCTTTCTGCATTGTTTTGTGTTTAGTCCTTTCACAAAGGAAAAATGTGGAGGGACAGATCTCAGATCAAGAGCCGGGACTTTTTGCGGCCTGTGGTTGGAGTGGTTGCCATGGTTGCCGCACGCCTGCTCTGCTTTCTCGCTGCCGCATGGTGTGTGCAGAGGGGACCAGCCCAGCAGGTGGGCCGAGAGAGGTAGAGCCGAATAGAGGAGCGGTGAGAGAGAGGGAGAGGAGGGCAGGGGCTGCTGGGAGGTGGGGCAGACTGCACATCCAGAGGAATCGCTCCAGCCGCTGGGGTAAAAGGAATTAATCACACAGAATAAATTACCACATGAAAGGAGAAGGAGGGAGACGGAGCGCACTCTCTCACTTCTTCTTCCATCACTTCCTCCCTTTTTTTTCCACATTTTCCTCTCTGTCCTTCTGTTTCTTCTTCTTCTAAATGGATTGACAGAGTCTAAAGCTGTTTTAACAGTTAATCTAATCTAAGTTAATTTAACAGAGCAATACATTTTTAATCACGTGAAATTATTTCTTTTCCTTTTTCAAGTAGAAATTTCACAGCTTCCAGCTTTTTTTCTGGTTTTTGTTCAAATGTCACTAGTTGTTGTTTTTCTAGTGTTTTTTTTTTCTTTTGGGCTAATTTAAGATATTTACATATTATTTATTTACATAAAGTGTTATCTTTGGAAGTTTGAAAATTTGACGGCATCTTTTTTTTTGTAGTTTCTTTTCTGTTTTTTTGTTTTTCTCCATTTTACTGAGGTCTATTAGTCAGTTAAGAATACTATATTAGCTGGAAAAGTACTTATTCTCAAAGCAAAACTGACTCTTCGCAGATTCTGTTCACAGCTGCGACACTTGTTCTCACTGCTGTGGAGACCTTAACTTTCTTAACTGCCTCACTGATTTGTTGTTCCTGCTCTTTAACTGCATCTTCTGTGTAGAGAAGTTTTGCTTTTTTCCTTCATAGTGGAAGATTCTAAAGGATTGTTATACTTTAAAAAACATCCGTTTGCTAAAAACAAATGGAAAAATCAATGGAAAATGTGAGCATGAGTATAAAAAGCACGTGCACTGCGAACGCAGCTTTAAAAAACTGAATAAAAGCCAGAAGAACTTTATAGTTGTGAGTTTGAAGCCTGGAAGCGTCAAAGGTCACGTGCCTTTTGCATCCTCCTAAAACAAACACTAGTGTCAGCATTCATGGAGACCTCTGAGGAGATCTTTAATCTGTTTAGTCCTGGGTTGAACTGGTTGATTTCTCAGGAATGAGCGGCCTCAAGGCTCTGGTCCTTCCCTGATGTCATATGATGACTCTGCTCTTCCAGACTGTGTATATGTCTGTTGGTGTTTTCTGGTTGCGGTTTTGTTTGGGATTCTTGCTTCTAAATTGTCTTGCAGTGTGGGTCAAATAAATAAGGCTGTAGTGCTAGAGACAAATAGTTGGTTGATGGAAGCATCATCAACAGCTGTCAATTAATTAATTTTTGTTTTGTTTTTTAAGTCATTCCAGCTTCTCAAACATGAGGCTTTGCTGCATTTCTCAGTTTTATATTTTGGGGCTCTTAGTCAGAGGAAAAAAGTAATTTTAAGAAAACACGTTTGGACATTTTAATTGTGATTTCTCACGTTTTGTGACACTTGTAACCTAAGGAACTAGTCAATAAATCGATAAAGTAAAATTGACAGATTCATTGATAATGGACATAAGTCAGCCTAAATGTGTTTAGTTTATCGATACAGTACCCATGACATGAAAATAAAATAAAAGTGAACTTATGACCTGATGTTTTAACTGAACAGTTTTCTTTTTGTATTAAGTCGTGATGCAACATGAAAACTTCAGAAAATAGTTTCTCAATTTAATTTTTCACCTTCAGTATTTCTTATAACACCAAATACAGAAAAGAAGGTGCATTCACTAAATATTCCTGCTTGAATTTGGGGATGTTAAGGCCATTCAGCACACTCTGCCACCAGGTACTTCCCTTGCACGGCCTTCAATGCTTCCATAACACACAAACGCCCAGGGATGAGATTATTTTGATACAAACATCAAAGCAGCACATCAGGCAGAAATCACCGTGCACGTGAAGCAAAGCGGGGGCCCAGAGGGCAAAAAGCATGTAAGCAGATTGAGTTGTCTGCTTCCCCCCCAACTTGACTCGACAACAGTTGGCGGCCTCGTCAGCGCCCTGATCGCCATAAACACACACAAAACATGCAGGTACACACATACATGGCGAAGTACAGTACAAACAATTGCACATAGATGTTACTAGTTACAACAAAATGTGCTAGTCTTGAATATTTTTAAACATTATATATATATATACTAAAATATCTATATGTAATATAGATATATGAGATTTAAAGATGAATCCCTGAACCGTTGAAAGGTACACAAAACTGGTTTTAAAAAATGATCAACCAAAGTTCTGAGGAAGTGTAAAAATCCAAATATATTCATTGCAAAAATATAAAAATCTCAGAAAAGCAGCAAATCTTAATATTTTAAGAGCTGAAAACAAGAAAACATCTTTTTCATTTATAAAATGAATCATGTTGCAGGACTATGGCTATGTCTTTGAGTGTGAGTAGTTTGATGTATCTTGTATAATGGACATTATTTTTTATCTCAAAGGAACAGGGAGGAAGAACTAAACTGGATTAATTAAGTTATCATTGCCTATAACTAGAGATAAAAGAGCTTTAACCATGATTTGTGTGATTCTTTTATTGTGCTTTTTAGAGGCCATATTTGTGTAATAAATAGATACTGGCATACAGGAAACATGTCACTGCAGGGGTTTTTTAATGTATGGCGGCATTTCCCATTTGGGCACATGGTCTTGTGTTTAGGCTGAGCTAGTGAGTGAAAGCTGTCCTCTGCAGCCGTAGAGGAAAGGTTTCACAATGAGTGAGCGGCAGACGCACTCAGTCATCTCAGCAGGGGACGGAACCACATAACCATGCCGATGGGATTGCAGTCACACTGGGGATCTTTGAGAAGAGGAAAAAAAACAATCTCTGAGGCCTGGCGTTTCTTTCCCTCAGTACAGTACTGTAGGTGGGAGGAGATTCACCAAAAGGTCACTTTTTTTTTTCCTTCATCGTGATTGGGTAAAACTTTCATCCAAGACCACAGCCACTAGATAAATCAGGTCAGATATACATAGTTGTGGAAGTTTGACGTTTCACACTGGAAACAATCCGTCTGACGCCTTTTCTGCCACGGCGAGCCCTTGGTGCCTTTTTGACAATGCTGTTATCAAACCGCTAGACTTTTTTGGTTTCTGCAAACCGGCTCCCACAAGACAGACAAATATGGATGTGGCCTCAAATCGCATCTATTGTTTGAATAAAACCAACCCTGCAGGAAGTGTGTCTCAAAGAGGATTTATGTCCTCTGTGGTCGCCTCATTTCCTCCTGACTCCCCGTGTCAATATTTTTGTTGCAGATGATTGCCCAAATGTCACAAACAAGCTGTTAATTGTGGAGCGCTCTGATAGAAATAAACAAGTGCACCATTAATTAGCTCTCTTCAGGACCAATCATTAGAGGTCATTTCTGCAGAGTCAAACCGTCACCGCAGTCGAGGAGAGAAAGTTGCCTGCTTGTCTGCCTCCATCCACTCATTAAGAGAGTGATAACTCATCTCTAAATGCCATCGCACTGGTTGGATTTGATTTTGCACCCAGTGACAAACATGGCCCAGATCCAGTTGCAGCACAGCAGAGTGTCGCCGTTCTCACCACATCGAGCCTGAGCTGCGATGGCAGATTAAGTGCAAATGGTGAATGCAGTTTCTTGTCTCCTCCTCTTTATGTCTCGTTAGCACTGTCACTTTTACAATTACTACTACAAGGATCAACTGTACATCTTTTGCTACTGCTGCAAGTGTTCGACTGTAGTGGTGCTGGCTCATTGTACAGATGGGATGCTGAAGGATAAATGAATGAATCAAGTCCTTTTAGATATGTGATTGCTGCATTGATCAATCCGTTCACTTTTATATTAATGTTCCTCACAGCTTCATTCAGACATACCCACGTGATATTTGCCATAAACGCAAGATAGTTAATAAGGTTCGGGCCCATTCATCAATCAATTGTGTTCATATACCATCACTATGTCTAAGACTATGAGCTGATTTCAGCACAATAAATGAATAGTTGAATGCAGCCCGCTAAGTTTCTGAATTGGAATTCAATTGCATTAAAGGGAGATTGCGAGCCCATAAACCATAAACAACCATCCCTGCAGTTCTGATTGGCTGAACACACCTGATCCAGGTAATCAGCAGTGGGTAGGGCAGGGATAGTTGGAAAACAAACGGGATAGAGGAGGGTTGGCCACCCTGAGTCTGCTATTAGATCCAACCTTGTATGATTGCTGTTGTGCCTTTTATGGAAAAGTGAGCAGGGAGCTCACTCAGATGTGAAGCCAGCACGTTAATGAAAAGGAGTGCATGTCTGAAAATGTACTAGTATGAAAAATAAATAAATACGAAAAGTCCACAGAAATTACTAATAATAATACATTACAAGTAAAAATGTTTAGTGTTTGTAAAGTTTATTTTTAAATATATGGATCAATTTGATTTAGTTTTTCTACTGATCACAACATTTCTAATTCAACATTTCCTTAGATATTGCTATCCATAATTAAAATGAATAGTGGATGTTACTTCTCAATAACTTAAATCCCCCCTAACACAACAGTATTTGACTGTGTTGTTGTCACCGGTAAAACTAGTAAAAGTAGGAAGAAAAAATGTGATTTAATACAAAATATTATAAATAACTAGATTATTGGTATCAAGGACCAAATAAAAAAGGATTTCCTCATCAAAGCTTCAGAAAGGACACATCTTTACAGATCTTACAACACACTTGTTTCTCTCCTGATGGGCTAAAAGCATGATAATGACACTTTAGGGTAGTATGGATAATAATACACACACACACACACACACACACACAGCGTTTCTCCCTGTTAGTCACAAGCAGTGGTTACTGGTTCATCATGGCCGTGGCCCAGATGTTCCAGTGGTGTGTGGCAGCAGTGGACGCTGGTGTGTGTATTTGCATGCACACCACTGGGCGTGACTTTGCATACATGCATTCATGCATGCATATGAGTGTTTGTTTGTGTGTGTGTGTGTGTGTGTGTGTGTGTGTGTAATTGGGGAGTGGGCGGGCTTGTTGGGGGATGGGGGGGTGTTTGGCCCTTTTTTAAACATAGCTGTGTTGTTATGGTTGCCTGGGCTTTGATGTTGCCCAAACCTCCAACTAAGAGGCTCTCATTTTGGGCTCCTGACTCTGGAGAAGGCAATGACTTCCAGATTTGGAGACCTACTCACTACTCAGGACTGACTGCTGGGGTGAGATGGGCTGTGGGGGGTCATGAGGGACAGATTAACCAGATTAACCTGGTGGTAACGGGGGCAGAGAAGGGAGTGCAGCAATTGTGGATAAAAGCAAGTGTGAGTGTATAAAGACCAGGGGAGTGATTCTAGAGATGTGTGTTTTCGTGTGATTCACATATTCGGGCTGATGAACAAGTTGGTTTAACTTGATTAAACCAGATTACGTTGTGACTCGTGCTTTAAATTTAACCAAGACTACAGCGTTTTCCTAAAAGTACGTTGAGTGAGTTTCCTGAACATAACCATAAGAACCCTTCTATATGGATGTTTTGAACAGTTTGCAAATGAGCTCAATGCAGATGTTTCCTCTGTATGTCACTTTGTAACACAGTGACAATGACTGGGAGAGTCTGAGTTATACTGTGTATTAAACAGAACATGATGCGAGTAGAAGCATTTCATTATATAATAAAATATATATAAAGAGTAGCCTGGTTTAGTTGCAGCATGAAACGTTCAGTTTTAATGTGTACTATGATGTGTACTTGCATAAAACTGCTGAAAATATTTGTCAATAACAAAGCATTTAGACACTTAGATGAGAGCAAAATGGCACATACTTTATTTATCATGTAAAATGAGGAGTTGAAGTTGTTTTACCTCACAGTAAAGACAGAAACTTTTTCTTTTCGTAATGGAATTTATGTTTTATTAAACATACAGGACAGTTTCAAAACTGGTCTCTCTAATCTCATCCAGTTCAGATTCAGATTCAGTGTAATACCAATCAAACCCGATCTCAGTCTGATCTGGGTCTGGAGTTTCCATGGAATTAAATGTTCTGTGAGAGTCTCGGTCTCGAGGAGCTGCCAACTCATATTCCCTTCTGTCTCGCATATTTGCTTTCTCTTTCTGCTTTTTTTTATCTTTTTATCACTTTTTGCACTTTCTCTCTGGGTGCAGGTGTGGGGAATTTTACCGCACTTTTAGTCTGAGTTTTTTTTCCCCCCCTGCTGTTCACCCACAAACTCAGCACCCATGTGTATTCTCCATTTGATGTGTGTGTTTGTGTGTTGACTTAATAAGGTGACCCTGCTTTTTGACCTTTCAGAGGAAGCATTATTGTATTTACAGTGATGCATTTGTGTCCTTTAAAGAGGTGCAAAAAATCCACTTCCAACTACCCTGACATTTGGCATGCACTACTTTAACTAACACCTACACTGCGTCAAATAACAATTGGAGAAATTGGTTTTCTACGCTGAATAGCATCTGAAATCTATGATCTGCCCTCCAGAACTTCACACGCTGTCAAATGTTGGACAGATTTCTGATTTCTAGAAATATACAGAAGCTGGGTAAATGTCACCTGCTAGAACCTGCTCCTATGACCTCAATGTGTCATTGAGGTCTGACAAAGTAGGCTGAAGTGAAACATTAGAAGCTGCAGATACAACAAAGCAGTAATAAATTCAAGGATCTGATGAAGAATCCAACATAAATACTATAAATTATCAAAATGTCAATGTTTCCATGTATTTGGATCAACTGTGAGTACTGACCCTGCTGCATCTCACCTGCTCGCTGGATCGCTGTGGTCAGCAGCGGGGTCGGTGTCAGTAGTTCAATATGGCGGCAAACAAGCTGAACAGATGCTTATCAGAAAAGATCCCATGAGAATTCAAACTCATAGTGAAAGGGGATACTTCATTTCATGAGTTTTCTTGATCTGCGTTTGATTTCACTTTCATTTTAGGTAATTCAGGGGAAAATCAGAAAGTGGAAACCTTTTGATGGCAGCAATTTCTTGAAATATTCAAATTGTAAAGGTAGTGCTTTATTAATTATGAGTGTTGATTGAATTGATTTAGCTTTGCAGAAATTAAAACTGGTGCTAAAGAATGTAAATAACTTTGCATTTAATATCTTTAATATCATTTTAAACCAAATCATAATCAAAGCAATCAGTAAGAGCCTCTTGGTCCTTGTTTCTCTTGAACATTTGTCCCATTTGATTCACAGACCTGATTGAATGATTTATAAATTGCTGTTTTCATGCGTCTTTGGCAGGCGGTTTATTAAGTGCGATCTCGATTCATTTGATGGCAAAATGTGACGCGGCCACGCTCAGATCCTTTTGTGGCAAAGCTCTTTCCTGCAAAGCATTTTGATTGCAGCCACTTGAAAGGATTAGAGAGAGCCAAGGTGAATCCACCGTTAATTTCCAGCGACTGTGTATTTTTTTTTTTTTTTTGCCACACAGGGCAAGGACGATTGCAAAAGAAAGAGAGTAAATTAGTGTTTTAATGTGCCATCTCCGTGAAATGTGAGATTAAAGACATTACACTCAAAAGCACTGTGGAGGGGGAAGAGGAGGGTCAAAAGAGAGGATGCTTTAATTTCCGCTTCAAATATAAAAAGAGACGGATCTACTTAGTGTGTCATCTGAAAACTAAAGAATACATTAGAGGTGTTTTATCAGCATAAGGTCCTCTAAATGAAGGGGTGTGTGTGTGTTTCATAACTGCGTTTCTTCGCACTTGTGTATGTGAAATGCATACGTACGTGTGTGTGCGTGTTGGGCTCGGGGTGGAGGGCCGTCGTTACAAACAAGTGATGTCTGAGATCCCATTAACTCTTGTATTCAGCATCAGATTTCTGTTCAAATAGAGTGGAGATAAAAGGCAGCAACAATGTGCTGATAAATCAAAGGGCTTTCAAGTGAAATGAGACTACACAGAGACTGAGGGTGACGTGTGCGATTTGCTGATGCACTTAAAAAGGTGTCGATATCAAAATTGAATTTTTAAAGTAATCACATCTTTGAAGCAATTGCATCTTTGATGTAATCAACAAACAGATTTATTATTCGGCAGTGCTGCGCTTCTTTGTGCATATGGCTGCTTATGTGATTAATGTAATGTGTGTACAGTACGAGTCTAAATGTAGTCGTGTATAAAAGCCTCACTTTCAAAAAGTTACTTTTTTTCTGATTGTGTAACAGTTAAAGATGCCTTCTCTTATAAAAAAGTAGTATACTTAAAGTTTATTTTATTAGGTATATGTCAAGTATACCTTAGGTATAGTGAGTATACTTCTATGTACTTCTGGAATATTTGCTAGTATTCTATTTTAATATGTCTTGGGACTAAATTGGCCCACTTTTAGTACATAAAAGTATACTGAATGTATACTTTCTAAATTTTAGTTTGAAAGAAGTATACTAATAGTATATTTTAATGTATTTCTTTTTCATAAGAGTTGTGATGTATTGCTCTTTTTCTAAATTATATTTGCATTCAGTGTATCTCACTAAAACACAGAGGTGTATAAAGTGCACAAGCTCAGTATTCAAGTCAAAGTATTCACCTAGAAAAACACTCCACTACAAGTACAAGTATGCTCTGAATTACTCCACTAAGAAAACAGTATTTTAAACAATGTAGCATTTGAAGCTGTTAACATACATGTAGAAGTCAGTGAAGGTGGGACTGATTTTTAAGCACCTGAGTGACAGAGAGTTAAATGATATGAGTACTTTATTAGTTTACAGTCATTTTTATAAGAATCTAAACCTGTGAAAAGTAACTAGTGACTAGTGATGAATTGGAAATATTCCAGTAAAGGACAAGTAAAATTTACTTAAGTACAGTACTTTTGCTAAATTTGCTTAGTAACTTATTATCTCTGCACAAAGATAGTGTGTTTTGCAAAGCTGAGTCTCTCAGCCAAAAAAACCTGCCTCTGCAGGTCCGACATTTCATTTTCATGACAAGTTTGTAAAACAAAAGTTGTAGATAAGTCCTGAAAATGGAGGAGTGGGTCATATTAGAGCTGAGCTACCTCCTATTAGCTTCTCCCAGCTGATCTCAGGTACGTACTTCCTCTGGCATGGTCATGCATCTTCACAAAAGATTTGGAAAACAAAAGTTGGATTCTAACAATGTGGACTGAGTCAACTCAGAATTCAGCTCAAACATCATATTAGCCTCCTCCAGCTGAAAGCAGAACTCAAGTGCTTCTTCTGATGTCCTTTCATAAATAAACCTCCTGTTGGCCTCTTTCAGTCTAAAGTAGGAAATTATATCCGTCTAGAATCTTAATGTGCATTTGTATTTGCGTTTGAAGAAGTTTCATGACTTTCAGAATAAAGGAAACAGAATCATTCTAAGCTTTCGTTTTTCTTACATTTGTTTGAAATAGTTACTGAAGTTCCGGGCAAGACTATAGTCGTGGGTCATTTCTATAAATATAATAAGGATGTATTGACATTATGTTAGTAAAATGTTCCTAGACAATGTGCTGCATTTCTTTTCTCGCCTAAATATCAGATGTTGCAGTGTAACTTCCAGTTTCTCTGAATGCAGTTTAGACACTCATAGAACTTAATTAAAGTCTGTTACTTCACACACAACATGCTAATTAACCTTTAAACAAAACCACAGTCTTCCTCTAACAGTAACCAAAGTGCTTTTCTTGACCAAATATAATCATACACGCGACTCTGTAGTCGAACTTGGGCCTGTGGTGTGACCGTCACAAGTCTTTTTTTTTTTTTTTTTTTGTT
>OMLM01012042.1:56160-66403 GCA_900302695.1 Helostoma temminkii
GCCAGTTCTTGCAACTGTAACTGTAAAATTGTAGTTGCGTTCAGCTTAGCGTTAACTTAAGTTAAGGCGCTGGGGCATTTTATCCTCACAACTTAAGGTGTGTGTGCGCACCAGATTGTTTTTTTTAACAAAATCATCAACCAAGCTGCATGTTTCCGATTCAAAGAGTGTTATTCAAACTTTTGCAAGTGTGTGTGTCCCACACGTGCATGCACACACTCTTCTGTTCCAGCTAACGTAATTATGTATAAGTTGTGTGTGTTTGTGTGTGTGTGTGTGTGTGTGTGTGTGTGTGTGTGTGGTGAGGTGAGGGGGGGTATTTTTTAAATACAGAGGAGCTGATAATTATGGGTTAAATGAGTGCTCTCAGTCGGCCTCCCTGAGTGTGTGTAAAAAAAGGAAGGCGCAGCAAAAGCCACTTCAAGGCCGACTAATTACCCCGAGGAAGAGAGGAAACATAAATGGATGATTTTGCGGCTATAATGTTACAGCAAAATGGCTACATCAACCTCAGCACGTGAAACGGAGCCACAGCTACTTTTGAAGGTTCTCAGCAGTCCTTACAGATGTGGGTGTAAGTGTGTGTGTGTGTATGTGTTGCATCCATATGTGCAGGATCTGTCAAAGCACAGTATGTATGTGTCTGTGCTTGTACTGTATGAAGAATGTGTGAAGTGAGGGTGTTTTTGTGTGCGATAATTCACACGTGTCTATTCTGTGTGTGTAGTAATCATATCTTGTGGGTTGTGTGTGTGCTCGGCTGTAGCTGTTTTTCCGTCATGAACTCTATTTGCTTTGCCTCTGGTTTTAACACTGATGCTTTAAGTTCAGTCAGATTTTAATGTGATGAAATGTGCAAGTACACACGTGCATTTCGATGAGCTTGCTAACTGCTCATGCTAACTAGCCAGTTTTGGGATTTTCCCTGCAAAATGTCATTGCAAATGCCAAAAATGTAAAAGTGCATCATTTCTGTGTCCCAGGAAGGAGCTACATGACTGTATGTGAACAGAAATGAATTGAAAATCCTTTTTTTTGATATGTTTTATATAAAGTGATGATAAAGAAACAAGACAAAAAACAACATGCACAAATGCTTTGAAGGAGTCGAGAGAAAATACTGATAAAATCTGACTGCGCCGAGGAGAACATACAGTCTCCATAGAGTCAGAACCTTAAAAGAGTACAGGTACAAAAATGAACATTTGGCCTGTTAAACACTAAGTGATGAGTTTTTCCACCTGCCTGATCTGATGCGCATTTACAAAATCACACCCTGGTGTATTTCCCTGACATTTCATCCTCTCAGATATCTGCTATGTTTAATTCAGCTAATTCAAACTGAGAAAACCTTTCTTATGCTGCATCTCGCTTACCTAATCACCAGTTTCTGATTTGTAAATACTCTCTGACATTAACGTTGAACTCAAATTTGTGCAAATGTGCAAATCCATCCGGCTCAGCTTTTAAAAATACCAACATGCCTGAAGAAGCAAGCAAACACAAACGCCTTACGTCAGCCAAAAGTTTTAATATACTGTACGTTTGGATCAAGCGAGTGTTTTTTGAAAACCTTGCAAGTTCTTGACTTGTTTGGAGAACTTTTAAGTAGCAAAGAAGAAGTTAGTGAAGGAAATATTCTGCTGCTTTTATCTCAAATGAACAAACACAGGAGAAGAATTAACACAGCGTATGACTTCTGTGTCTGTTTTCATGGCTAAAGAAATAATCTAACATGTCCTACAGAGACATTTGGATGTTTTTGTGCTTGTCCCTTTACACCACCAACACGGCTTTCTGTCATTATCTATACATTCCTAAAATCACAGTGTTCCTCTTCCATGGCTGAGTGCTTTCTCAGGTTATTATGAATGCGTAACCACTCGTCTAAACCCCACCACCCTTCTCCCATGCTCCCTCCTCCTCTGCCCTCACATCTCCCGTCCTTCAGCTCTCCGGCACAGAGGCAGTGCGTTTTGTTTTCATGTGTCTCGACATTAAAAGCAGTTTAGCAGTTTGATCTTAGCTCCTCAGCAAGCTGTGGAGCATACACATGAGGATTGGTTTGTCTGTGTGTGTGTGCGTGTGTGTGCGCGCATGTGTTTGACCAGTGTGAGGGTTCGAGGTGTTGATAGGTAGAAAAGAAGCAGTCGAAAATGTATGTGTTAATGTGGAGTGTATCGTGTGGAAGCTCTGCCTTTAAGTGATAAGGTATTCACTTTGTAACTCAGCAGGAGGTCCAGCAGATCTGGCCCTCTGTAGTGCTGATGTTACACACTGCACACACACAGGCAGTCATGCAAATGGACTCACACAAACGCACATACAGAGGCCTGTCCATCTTAGCGTACCAAAATAACTTTTCAAAACTTTTTATCAGAAGTATTTATATACATGAGCTTTCAAACATTTAATTCGGCGTACAGATGCACACACACGTCATACGCATTCATCCACCCACATTCACATACTCACAAAAAGATGCATTTTTATATTCACCTCCCACAAAACAGCTACAGTGCCCATTCCACACACCCACACACACACACACACACAGCCTATTTCAAACATATGCAGTATAACTCTGTCCAAGGCTGCCTGGTTAGCTGCCTCCAACTTTGCAAACCGCTGTGACATATCATATGTCAGCCAGCATGCTGGGAGCATTAGCAGTAACTAGATTTCACGTAAGTTATTGAAAGCCATTTGTAAACAGAAACATGAAAGCGAACGAGCACTCACGCAGCCTCGCTGGATCATCAAAGCCTTATCGATCAAATGGTCGTCCTCCTCCCTGCTCCGCTGAAAACCAACGGGAGCGCAGTACACGTGTTTGTTCTAAAGCCTCATTCAGACGTGCAGACTTCTTTCTGTCTTTTCTTTTCTTTATGTGCTGAGACCTCAGCAATTTGGTTAAAAGGAAAAAGAAGTCTTCTAAATGATTTCATGTTCATCTTCTGTTGAATGCGTATTGTGGCGAGTTCTTTAAGCTGTGCCTTAACGTCGTCAAATAAACCTGAACAGTAGTGCTAATATTAGCATTTAAGTATTGTACCACACGTTTGAGATATGGACACTCTTAGTAAAAACAGTATTAAAATATAATATTGCAATACAAATGTCTTTAATTGGTTTTTCTTTGTGATTCCTACAAGTATAAAAAGTAATAGTTTTGTAATTGTCCCAAATAATTATTGCATTCTGAATGGTCTCTACAAATCAATTATTACACATGAGTCATGTTTATTTAATTTCAGGTGTTGTAATGAGTCCTGCATCCTGGAAAATCTGAATCAGTACCTAATACTTTTATAATTCTACCCATTATTTCAGTTACTTATAAAAATTCAGCTTTAAATACTATTATATTGAAAATTTATCCGTCTAAAGGTGAATATTAAAATTGTTGCCCAAGCTCACTGTGATGAAGGGATGGTTCCTGGTAGTTGCTGCAGTACCTGCTCTTAATGAGCGGGAAGGTGAAACTTGCTACACTTCTGGTGTGTTTCAGCTCATATGGGTCAACATTCAACCCCATTATCTGTAGAAAATTGTACAAAGTCATCAGCTCCTAAATTAACTTTGTGTCGTTGTGTCTCATTAACAGTCCAACAAAGTGTCAGTGGTGCAGCAGTCTCATGGGATGCATCACCTGTCATCGCTCCTGCCCTACAGCAACGAGCACTTCAGCCCGAGTCCTCCGCACCTGCCCATAGACATAGACATGAGCCAGAAGACAGGTGAGAACACACACACACACACACACACACATTATAGAAGTTTATGTGCACAGTACTGTAGGTACAGACATGAAGGCAGAGAAGACACACACACAAATAAACACAGACATACTCCGGACAGCTGCTGCATTGTTGCTGAAATCCTCATCCGCATACACTGCGATCTGTTTGTGGTGTCAACATTCATCACGTCTACGTCGATGCAACGCACACACGTCTTATTTTACCAGAAACACACACGAGAGAAATGCAAAACAGCATATAATAATTTATTTGTTTATATTCTTGTCTTTCTCACTTGTTCTTTTTGCTCCCGTGCACACACACCCAACTTTACCATAACCTGCCTGCCTCTAACCGAGTCTTAACCCTCAAATGTTCCTTTGAAGTTGTGAGGACCATCCAACATGTCCTCACAACGAAGGCATCACACTGAAATTTGTCCACACAACTACTTAAAGACATGGACGCACACACACACACATGCTATATTTGTTGATCTCGCCTCCCCTTCCATCAGAGAAGAACACACACACACACACACACACACACGCTCAGGCACGCACACAGTGTGTGAAGTGGCAGCACCAGCTCCGTCAGCCTGTGGCGGTCCTACGGCTGCTCTGAAGTGGCCTCCTCCTCTGAAGGGGCCGCCAGCCACACACACACACACACACACACACACACACACACACACACAAAGATGGAAACAATTAGATGACAATCGCATAAGCCATCGCAGCAGCACACACAAGGTTCTCCTTAGCAAGCAGCATACATACAAACACACTGGCTCTGTTTGGAAGTCACAAACAAATACACCCCGACATTTAAACACTGTAGGATCTTTGCCCTGCTGGAGGCCAGACGCTAAGGGTGGCATTGTTGGCTGTCTGTCTCCAACTGCCCACCACTGCCCTCGTTACTGCTGTACTTCATCAATGTTTTTATGATCTCCAGAGGATGACTCCTTCCTCATCTGTGTGAAAAAACCCACAGTGACTGTCAAATCTAAGGTCAGAGACACACTGAGCCGACATCGATCTGTGGGTCCAACAGGGACACTTACCAGCAGCCCGACATCAGCTTGGTGTGTCACAGGCTTAACTTTTAAAATCTGAAAACCAGATTGTCGTGAATTTTGATTAACCACAGAAATCTGGAAATGCTGTGACAGATTCAGCCTTTGTGACATTGTTTCATGCTTTCCGCGCCTGCATGTTCTATCCACCCCAGTCCATGAGGGTTGTGACAGACTCTGCGCAGATGTGTGCACGCAGACCAAAAATCTTTGTCTGCACCATCTACAGCCCTAGTCCACTAACTGCACATGTGCAAAAAAACTAAACCAGTCATTTGTTTTATACATACTAGATATGTAAAGATTATTTCAAAAATCATATTTACATTTAGTCATTTGAGCATACATAGTTAGGAAAGTGCTATAAGGAGAAGAGTTTTACACAAAGTGACATAGTGCAGTTTTTTAGGGAACACAAGAAATTTTGAAAGACATTTTTTTTTTTGAATGCTGTGAGTGAGGTAGGTGAGCGTGCAGACCTTGGTGGCTCAGTCCACCATCGTGGACTAATTCAGAAAAGCTTAATTACCCAGGTTTCTGGCAGATGACAGAACCTAGGGATGTGGTGTAGACAGAAGAGAGGAGAACCAAGGACAGAGCCTTGCGGTGCACCCATGGAGAGGAAATGAGAGTTGGATACTTGTCCCTGCCAGCAAACCTTGAAGGTTCATACTTGTAGGTAGGACCTTATCCAGCTCAGAGCTGTGTCAGAGATACCCAGTTCAGAGAGGCTCCTATGAACAAGCTTTCCCTCCTCTTTCTTTCACAAGCATATCTGTGGGAGAATGTAAAGCAGCTTGTCCATCAGTGGTAGGCTCCTGGATATTTTCTTGCTGAATAGTCATTTACCAAGACAGTGAATCCAGAATTTTCCCCAGCGGTGGGTCATTGCCTTGTACGACGGCTTGGCAGCATGAACGTGTTAAAGGAGAAGCTAATCGTTTGGTAGAAAGCTTTATTTAAGTGCTTTTACTGCTGTAAACCGTCTGGAAAGACTCATCAAACTTTTACAAATCTTAAAATATATATTTTTTTATTTTGCATGACATAATTGTGGCCCTGCAATGAACTGGCAACCTGTCCAGGGTGTACGCCGCCTTTCTTCTGTATGATAGCTGGGATAGGCTCTGGCACACCTGCGACCCCTACGGGCACTAAGCGGTTCAGAAAATGGATGGATGGATGGATGACATAATTGCAGGCACAGAGACACAATCTCATAAGGCTCATCTGTCATGTGATCAACTTCTGCATAATAAACTCTTTTAATTGTGATTCGGAACCGCAGCTTTGTCTATCACAGCGCCTACACTGGCTCAACACTCTTCACTGTGTGGGTTGGTGAGCTGCCGCTGTCTTCGGGGATAGAATTATTTTCATTGATACTAACATTTAAATGTCAAAGAGAGAGAGACAAATAACAAGAGAGAAGGAAAAAGAGAATTAAGAAGTGAGAGAAATAGAAAGCGCACACGTGGGCAAGCAAATGATTGAAGCAGCAAATGTGTGGACTTACACAGAAATGAAACTACAGCATAACTTATATTTGGTAATTATTGGTTTATTAGTGGTGTACAACCTACACCACAGACTAACAGTAACAACCAGAGCCTAATATGAATATGCAACATCATGTGCACCTTTCCTTGAATGAATAATTGGTGAATAACATGTTCAAGTTACTGGAGCTTTATGGATTAGCTCCACGTATGGATTTACATACCAGCTCACACACATTTCATCAGTGTCAAGTTGGATTACAAATGGATGATTGTTGATAAAGACAATGGTGACAATGGAGATTATTTTTCCTTAGAATTTTTACAAAACTCACTAGACATTATATGACAAAGAGTCGAGGCAGGAGTCTGTAACTAAATGTAGTGTTAGAGAACTTTTACTTGAGTGCAGCTATTATCTATGAAATTGCTCCCTGATGTGATGAGAGAAAACGTCAGGAGCTGCTCCCTGAAGTTTGAGTCGATAATTGAAGGATTTTGACTGTGATGACCACACAAGTGAGCACCTTTATTTGGAGGAAAAAAAGGGAGAAAATGGGAATATAGGAAGTGGCTGGGAGAGAAATAATAGAGTGAAAAAAGAGAAACAGTAGACGAGTCTTCTCTCAGCTCTGATTAGATATTAGACAGTCTGACCTCAGGCATTCCTGCCTGCTCCGTCTGGAAATCCCCTTTTTCCGAAAAACAAACTCTCCTTGTCTGTTCTGCACTCTGTGTGTGTGTGTGTGTGTGTGTGTGTGTCCACGGATGACTCTGGCAAAGTGACTCAGCCCTTAATGACAGACTGAGCCACCTGCTTCTAACCTCTTACACACACACGGCTAACACCTGGCTTGTGCACATGCTATAACCTTTCTCACACCATCTCACCTGAATTCTGACTACGTCTCCACTCACACACACACACACACACCACCTTACCTCACCCCTCATATCATTCGTCGGCTCGTCTCAGGTAGGGATTACCTCTTCAGTGATGTCATTTTTCGGCACACCTTTGACCTCCTGCGTTGAGGATCTGAGTTAAACTTAAGCAGTTGAAATATCACATTGGGCACTGGGTCTCTGCTGAAGGACTGAAAATACATCTGTAATATGTGAATTAAATATGTTTTAGAGATGTGGTGAATTGTAAGAATAGAAATGTAATCTGTTGATTTTTCTCATGTGTTTTCTCAATGTTTTGTAGAAATTTGCATGTTAAGGACCTTCTTGGTTTATGATCATGATTCAGACAGTGATGTTCGCTGATATTTCTATATGTAAATCATCCTCTGAGTGCTGACGAATCTAAATAACTGATAAATTCAAAAAGAAAAGAGGAAGATTTTAAGAAAAAAATAACAATGCAAATTAATTATATTTTGTAGCAGATTTTATTTTATTTAAAAATATTTTTTTCAATTTTTCATCTCAGATTTGTAGCTGCTCCTGGTCAACAGTGCATAGAGCAGTAGTGTACACTTAGTTGGCACTTTATTAGGTACACCTAAACTAGTTCATTAATCAGTCATTCAATGAGTTCTCCTTTCTTAAAGGTGTATGACCTTGTAGTATGTGCTACAGTTATACAGAGAGGTGTTTCTGGTATGTAGCTTAGTTTCATTGATATTAAAGGGGTGGACTAAATAATAACATTTTTGCAGTTTTGTCCCTTTTTCTAAATTACCTTTTTAAAGATGTATTAAATATCATGTTGACAACTAGTGTGTAAGTTCACCATTCATCATTCAGTATCATCTTGTGCACTTGCTACTGTAACATTCAGAGTTTAATCTTCTTTACTGTATGTTTGTTGTTTCCATCAGCATCCCTAAGAGGTTGGGGGATGACGTTTAGTTCCATTTCAGCTTTATGAATTTATTTTTTAACTTTTCCTAAAATTAAAATCTGTTATACTAAAGTTGGCGGTTGACATTGGGCAGTCGTGGCAGTTTCACCTTTTCGGCATCAGAAGCACAATAATAATAGTGGATCGAGCGTTTGCAGAAGTTAATCTGAGATCTAAATTTAGCTGCAGTGCAGCTACAAAACATGACAGGGGTTGTTCAGACTTTGTCACAGCTAAGGCACCGATTTACGTCATCACCTGACCGATAGAGCGAGTTATATTAACTGATAGTAACTAATCCAGTGGTAACCACAGTGTTTGTCAGCTGTTTATGTTTCTGTACTGCTGTTTTTATCTTTTTGTGAAGCCACGGTAGCTCGATCAGTCAAGTGACAGCTCGCTACTATGTCACTATTATGTCACATCAGCAGTGCAAAACAGCTGTGTGAAAAGTTGTAGAGAAGATGAAGAAATCCCAAAAAAAAGAAAGCAACATGAATCACCAGAATAATCTGAACAGATAAATAAAAATTATTCTTTTCACATATTATATTATACATATTATAATATATATAAATATATATAATAAATTCTGAGATGCAACCACACGCAGAGATTAATATGATCCCAACAGTTTGATTAAATCATGGTTGGATATTAACTCCAGAACTTTAATCTGGTTAGATTTCATATGTGAAAGTATTTGCTTTTATTTTTACAAATTTCCAGCACTAAGATGAGCCTGATTGTGTTTTTGTGTTAAATTAGCAACTCCACATATTATTCATATAGTGACTTTTTAAGGTGAAGGTGCTTCACAGAATCAAAAGCAAACACAATTTCATTATCACTAATCTGAAGCTACTGTATGCAGGGCCGTGGTGCCTCGCGTTGGGTTGTTTTACTTTGTGTGGCTCAGCTGGTCAGTCGGATGACTCATTTCTTCTATCAACCATAACACACACGTTCAACTAGTGATTCAAAAGTCGAGCTGTTTTCAGTCGATCGAGCACCGTCACATTGCTTTGACTGTTTTTCAGATATGACTGTTGGCTCGGACAATAGAGCATAAAAAATACAGGGTGAAAAAGCAGAAGTGAAACATGTCTGCTCAATGTCACACTGTCATCTGCAGTATTAACACTTACTGTATAGTCTTGTGTGACATTAAGGTGTTACGTGCCAAAGTAGAGACTGTATTATACGGCGGTTTTGACTATTTTTACAGTATTACTTAAAGAATGAAACCAAATAAAGTATTGCCTGTTTATTCAGATCTGGGTGCTTATTCCACTAGAGCTCCATTAAAAATACTGAAAACACATTGATAACCCACTGATGTATTTATTCGTTACATTCAATATATTGCAACATATACCTATCAGCTACTGTATGCAGCAGCAAGCTGCGATGCACAATTTAACATTTTGTGTCTTATACTCCCGTGACCCCTGCGTGGACTAAGCGGTATAGAAGATGAATAACTGAATGTTTTATACTTTTTAAATGTTGTGTTTACAGTATTTAAATTTTTTTCTAATAACACCAAAGTCCATAGATCAGTTACCTTAAAGTAGCTGCTTTATGTAGAAATTTGTTGTAGAAAATTGTTCTTTTAATTTTTTTAAATATATGTATATTTTTATCCTTTACTGTAAAGATGATTTTATTCTGTACTTGTATCATTTATCATCCTGCGCTTGTCTTATAAGACATAAGACAAATAGTTGCTCAACAATATGTTTAAAAAAATGTATCATATATTTCAAAGTAAAACTCAAACACCATAACATTTAAAATGAGGTCCCGAATGGCTGGTTTTGCTCTTCTTTTTTTTTTTTTTTTTGTTTTTGACACTTGAATTGATGGCAAGAGTATGAGTCACTCCAGCCAAAAACAACATGAGAAAAGGAGAAACTGTGTATTGGAAATGAAACATGATGAATAATAAGCCAAAAATTAAGAGTCATATTAGACATGACTTTTATAAACTGTAGTTTTACACTGTAAGAAAATGGACTTTTACTATTACTGTGACTTTTGATGTTCACTCTTAACAAAAAGTAACTCT
>OMLM01012042.1:70622-94190 GCA_900302695.1 Helostoma temminkii
CCTCTCAGGGTACTACTCCCTCCCTCCGGGCGGTGTTGGTCAGATTACTCCCTCCATGAGCTGGTGAGTCTCTCTCTCACACACACACACACACACACACACAGAACTGTACACACCATGACTCACACAGTTCTTTGTGTATTTGCAATGACCTTGTACTAACTCCCATCGATTCCCTAACATTGAAAGAAGACAAGTCTGTTTGTTACACGATGACGGTTAACGCAAGACTGAAGCTGTTCATGAATCCATCGATTTGTTGACGAAAAGAAAATTAATCTGCAGCTACTTAATCTGAACCATGAGGTTCGATAAATGTTTGTGTCTCAGGAAAATCAGGACGCACAGTTTTCACTATTATTTGACACTTTTTAGACCAAATTATTTGTCAGTTAAACGAGAAGATTTGCATTGAAGATTGCATTGGATTTTACAGGTGTACCTAATAAAGTGGTCAGTGAATGTATAGTATAAGAATGCAGCAGCTGTAATATGATGTAAAATGCAGAGTCATTAGCAGCAGATGTAAAAGCAGCTGCACAGCAGCTTAATGTTGTATTTTAAAAATGTATTAGCTGATGATACAATGTGAAATGCATTCAGTTGCCTTACAACTGACATGACATGATGTATTATTGCTAAAATATTAGCATGGAGAAAAAGTCTTTGAGACACAAATGACGAGTTTATATATATATATATGACATAAAATTAATGAGCAACCATTTATTCAAATTGAATCATCATGTTAGTCATATTTTTAAAAAATGACTCAGATGTGCATACATGCTGCTCCTCTGTGTTTTCCATGATGGTAAAATGAAAATCTATATGCTAGTTGCACTTTCTGATACTCATTCCTAAATCCCATGACCAGTTATTGAACAATTATTGAGCCATGGTTTTAGCAGAACAACAAGTGCGTAAGACAACCAGTGTGCTTTCAAATAAAATTATATCAGTATATCGTGAGACCGGCATTGTGTAATAATGTGCTTAATCGATAGATTGACAATTAAAGTGCAAGATATTGTAGATGCAGTGCATAAAACCCTTAAATATGTATATATTACCTTACCTACCTGATGTTCTTGAGCTCGTCCACTGAAGCTGATTCTGAGTCTTAAGAGCTGAGATATGTAATTAATCAGTTGGGTTTTGTAGTCAAACTAAGAATTGTTTCTCTAACCCTCACATTCACTTTTCAGATTGATTAATGAAGCTGTAATTTAGCTAAAGTCAACAGTGCATATATCACCATCTTACCTGGTGTCAAAGGAGCTGAACTAAACCTCCCCTGTCATGTAAAACACCCCCTTTGATCCTCTGTTTAAGACTCCTTCTTCAACCTGTGGCCTCTGATCTGAACTGAAGGAATGTGTTCAACGAAATGAAACCTCCACCAAAATGGTGTTGAGTAAAAACAGTTATTAACACAAGCTCTAGTCACGAGCAGCTCCTTCGACTGCGTGTTTATTCTGGCTAAAATCAAATTATCAACAAAGATACTTTATGTGGTTTAAACTGGATGTTGCTGCCAAGAAAAACAAGGAGACAGCAGTGAGCACAAGTCGCGCAATACCCTGATCTTACTTACAGTAATACCTCGACACCTAAGTATGAAACCTGCTGTCTTCCTCAAGTTGCGGTGGATTCTGGGAAATGCTGGCAGGCTCAGGTAGATTGTAAATAAGCTGCCGAAAACCCTAAATGTCAAAATGTGTGTGGTTTTGGCTTTTGTCCATGGTTTACAGTAGTAGAACTGCTTCCAGCCTGTTTTTTGATTATGACAATTGTTTCGTATTTGGGCAGAGCAGCAGCAGCAGTAGTACTAGTAGTACTAGGAGTAGCAGTAGTAGTAGTAGTATAGAAAACTCTGCAAAATGGCCACATCTGTTCCAAATTTGGAACAGATTTTGAGCTTACGGTGTCATGCTGGTTGATTGTGAACTTCTAATGTCAGACTTCTGTTGATTTATGGATCAACACAAATCCATTTATTACAACCTACAGTGTTTGTGCCTGGACAAAATCCCCTGCAGGAGCAGTTAAAGGCTTACGTCAAATGTCACGAAGATTTGGAACGAAAGCTTAAAACTGCGCGTGTGCCTTTTGCTTACGTGTCCGTTTTTCATGTCTGACCCCTCTCAAGTCTGGGATTTAGAGACGTTTTATCTTTTTCAGACACTTCACTGTGGATTTTCACGAGTATTATTAATAGCTAATCTGCTTTAACCCAGATTATGTGCTTGTTTTGGCAAGCTGTAGTGTTTTATTTGTTGAAGGAGAGCATAAAGAATGAGAGTTAAATGTCAAACTGTTGTTTCTGTTCTGTTGCCTCCTGACTCCACGACCACCTCCATGTGTCCACCCCCGGCCTCACAGCTGGTTGGTTAGTTGCCTCAGACCAGGAGGGTGTCAGGAATTAGCTGTGATGTGTTTTGTTGTTTGTGGTGGGAGCCTGAGCATCACAAACATGTTGCATTGTTAAATACAGAGCATAATGAGAGATGAAGGGGGATGTTGAAAAGCCTCTTTAACTTCAGATGGTCAACCAACCATCCAACAAGCTGTTCTGATGGAGCGTAGTGGCACAAACAGTTAAAGTTATATATTTAAACCTGTAAATGCTGTTGTAATAAGAAAGTTAAAGAACCAAATGTTCAGACTTCGTTGATGAAATATCTTGTTCACTTATATCTCTGTCCTCCGTCGTTGAGCAGCTGGAATTGTAACTATGTGGGAGGTTGAAGGTTGGATCTGCCCAAAATGCCATTTGACAGAGATTGAGGTCAATCACTGTCCAAAAACCTAAGGAAATGAAGCCAAAGATCACTTTTTATGGCCACTTTTGTGCTCAGGGGCAGTGAAGGAGCACTTCTTGGTCTTCTTAAATGAATTCCTGAAGAGCCATCTTTATGAGGCCTTGAACAGGACACAGAGTTACTGCAGGAAAAAAAGCAGGAAAGCTGCTTCCAGTTACTGACACTGTCAAACTGAGCTCCACTGACTGTTCGGAGAGATGTGATCACTGTACTTGTTAGTACAACAGAACAAGTCGCCTAGTTGCCCGTGTCATTCCCAGCATGCCTCTGTCCAGTCATGCTTTTCACAAATCCCTTACTGGGCTTCACCACCACTCAGGTGCTACTGCCTGCAAATATTTCATGCGTGTGACATATTTCTGGCTATAGACCTAAAATAAATCACATGAACTGTTTGATTGATGGAGATGTTACATGTTCTGTGACATCTGAACGGTAGAATGGCTGTTTAGTCACAGCGGCCTGTATCCGAGCAGCATGATTCATGTTAAAGTACTGATTGATCCTCCAGAGGTGTCTGGATCTTTAGCCAGCTCAGAGCCTCTGCTTCTGGGCTTCACTGTATATGTAGCTCTGCCTTCTGGACGTGAGGACCAAACAGTTGAGAAGATGATGATGAGCGGAGTTGTGGGAGTGTGCACAATGGTAATAATGATTGTAACAGTCGTCCACTGAGTCAGACATAAGGATGAATCAGCTGAAGCTGGAGGGGGTGTGGTTGTATCAGCTCTCAGGAGGCAGAAATGAGGTTTTCTACATATCAAAGACTCTTTTTTTTTTCATCCCATCCCCTCTCTCGACCTCCCACGGTGTGTGAGTGTGTGTGCTTCTGCTCCCAGTAAGCCAAGTATTGACACACAGCTGTCAACAGTGCTGATCCGGACTCTCCACAGGGATCACTGCGCATCACAAGAGCTCCTACTTCTTCTTCTAGAAAAAATCAAAGAGGCATAATGCAAAAATTTACTGGTTCTGGTGTTTATATTTATGCCTTCGCACACCATAATATAGCACTGTAATGCATTTACATCTCAACACATACAGCACAAATATACATTAACCAGAAGAGACAAAATAAAATGAGAGTAAATCTTTAACAGGAGAAAAAATAAGCAGCACATTGTTATTTCTGATTTAAGATGTGCAACAGTCAACGCTGTAACTGGGGAAAACACTTTTTTTGCTTAGGATGTTTTCAAAATATAAACAAATATGATGAATAGTGGAGGGTATATAGATTTTAAATAGTTTTAGAGTGTTAAGTGTCTGATTCTTGCTGAATTATATCATGATGTTGCATTTAATTAAGGTAACAGACTTAAATTGACCTGAAGAGAAATTGATTCCTACTGGGATCAGTTCAGTTTGACCTGCAAAACTAAAAGGCGCCATCTCTCCCCTCTGCTGTGCTGTGGCAGGCAGAGCCAGCCAGTCTATCCTGCCCTGTCCACCTGTGGATTCAGGCAGACCTACTCCTCCAACCTCCCCAGCGCCTCCTCCTACTCCAGGTACTGTAGCCGGCTGGTTGGTCGGAGCCAGGCCGAGCAGAGAAAACGAAAAGCCAAGCAGCACTCTGCATCGTCAACTCCTGTTTATAGCACACTGAAAATGCCTGAGCAGGAGTTTTCCTTTCACCTTGGCAAACTCATGTTGTAAAAGTCCCATTGGAGGCAGTGTGCTGTAAACAGGACGACTTCAGTGTTTCGCTAAAACAAGCTGAGTCAAAGCAACCTGAGCTGAGCCAAGCTGATCGCTGCTGCAAAATACAAAAGGCTGACACACACCTAGAAACACACACTTCTCCACTTCATGTACCATCAGGACTTTACTGCTTTTTCTCTATGCTATCGCTGCCTTTTCTGTTTTTGGTTATATAATAAAACTATATTTTAAAGTCTTGTCTCACAGACCAGTGCAGGAGGTGTATATGTGACACTGCTGTGACTATGATAGAGCTCTATAGTCTTCGTTTTGTACCAGCTGTTGTTTTCTTGTGTATTTGATTCATTTCAATCTGAGCTGCAGCTAAACGTCTGTGTGCACATGTATCAAATGTGAGTGATGCTTCCTCACTGTTGCTTTGCATGTCAGTCAGGTTGTCTGCTGGGTTTCAAACACATATAGTGTTAACCAACCTTTTGTTTTAGACCTGTATCATACCACATGGATGGGCAGCCTAAAACCCAGATTATAACCACAACTTTACACCTATGAGTCCAAAAATATAATTATTAATCACCACCCAGCAACATTCAGCTCTTTATTGATTAAATTAGAGATTGTTTGGACATTTGGCATCACATCTTTTAACCTGAGCTGTTTTTAAAGCTTCTTAAAAGTCTTTAGGTTAATGATCCATTTCTGTTGCTAGTGTCTGAATTTGTCATATGCACTAACCACCACCATCAAACACACACAGGCATTACCATGTCTTCAGCTGTGTTACCATCACTGATAGAGGGTTTTCTAATGATCAGTTATCCTTTAAATTCATAAACCTGCATGTTTATGTTAATATTCCTTTAGATACAAAAGGTATTTGCTATAGCACACATGATAATGTCTGGGAGTAGTTGCCGCTCTGTTTTATCTCCACATCTTAGAAAGTATTGAACCCAACTAGTCTCTTAAAGTATAAAACATCTTTATGTCAGAGAAATTCAAGTAAAATATCTATAATTCAGTGGATGAACGAAGATAGTTCAGATGTTCAGAGTGCACAGAGAAAGTTTTCAGATGAAGATGGTGAACTTTCCTCCTCTCGCAGCATCCCACTCAGTAAGGCTAGGACTCCATCTAGTGGTGACAAACACTTCCATCATTGCTGAACTTAAGTGTACATCACATCACACATTTCAAACCCCATGTTTGTCTTGAACACCAGCTAATTTTTAGTTTTTAGCTTTTTTAAAAAAAGCTTCCAGTCAGTTTGCAGTGCTGTCTTCAGGGAAGTCAAACTGCCGTCTAAGCTTTTCTTGTGAACACACAACAGAAAGTAGATTTCCTCTCCCATCGACCCTAGCGAGTTGATGCAAAGTCACTTTTTTTGAGGCTTTTCGCGCTTTCAGCCTCGTTGCTTACCAAAACCCTCGCTCTTGCTTTGACACTCGCCGTCCTCTCTGCGCTCAACTCAGCACATTTCTCTGAATTTACTTTTTTTTTTTGTCACTCTCTTTGTCTTTCTGTCCTCCTGCACCCTTTCTCTTCTGTCAGGTTCCCCCACTCTCTGATGCTGGGCCCATCAGGTATGCATCCTACAGGGATCCCCCATCCTGCCATAGTGCCCCCTACAGGCAAACAGGAGCACGAACAGTATGACAGGGGCATGTATGTGTAAGTATTGTCCACACTCTGACACTTTAAAGTCTATTTTTACATCAATACTGTGTTTTCTTATAGTCTGACACTAAATCTCACCTCTATTAGGAAGCAGGTGCAGTTCTTCTGACAGCTCATATTTATAGTAACAATGCTAATTAATTCCTCAATAGTGTTTCTCTGAGAAGTTAGTGATGGTCTGAAATGAAAATAGATTTTAGAATGAAATTATTTAAATAGATGACACTATGAACTATGATGATAGCATGTATTTTAATTGACCTTAAACTCTCTGTTTCTGTTTGGTTTTAATACTGGAAATATTATGTTCATGTTTGCATCTGTGTGATAAAATAGGTGAAAAGTTTTAGTATTTAAAGAATAAGTTTGTATTTTTAAAGACTAAATCTATAATATTCTGTGGAAGTTAATAAGAGAGGGCAGTTTAATAAGTGAGGAATATGAATGAGCTAAACCTACAACTTAATATAATAGAAATATGAAAGATAAAACAGTTGCATAAATTATGAGTCATGCACATGTTTTGAAGCAGTGACTACAGCGCAGTGGGGTCTTGGTTTCCTCCAGTCAGAGATCAAAACGAGTTTGCTTGAGGATTAAAGCACCGTGGGCTCAATGAGCATCTAAAAATTCTGTGAAATTCAGCCAGAATGAACTGTAGTAGTGGTTTTGTGTACTGAGTGAAAGTAAACGCTCTGCACAAATCCTGCTAACACCCCGAGCAGACCGACATGGTGTCTAAAAAAAGAGTAACCGCACAGTAGTAGACACAGTCTTGGAAAGCTCAGCAGTGTAATCCAATTCACCTGATTCAGTTGTTCACCACTTTGTTCTTAATGCAACCTTTTGTCCTAACATAGTGAAAAGAACAAACACTGTTAGTGGATTTAATGGGAATATTCTTTGGTTTTTAGTTCATACATATTTTCTCACCCATCCTTAAGCTCTCCTCACCCCTTTAACCCCCTCTCTTTCCTCTGCTGCAGGAAGCCACAGGTGGAGGCCAAGCGGGAGAAGGAGCCCAAGAAGCCGGTGATCAAGAAACCCCTTAACGCCTTCATGCTCTACATGAAGGAGATGAGGGCGAAGGTCATCGCCGAGTGCACGTTAAAGGAGAGCGCCGCCATCAACCAGATTCTGGGACGCAGGGTGAGGGATGCACGTGCGCACGCACAACTAAACACAGACTAATCTTGTTTCCAGGTCAGTCTGTAATTTTACACAGGAGAAACATGAGGACTGTGGTAATGTGAACTCTGCTCCCTTCACCTAGTGGTGCTACTGAAACAATTCTTATCTTCTCTGTGTGGTTTTGTATTTTATCATATCATTTCCTAACCATAAATTAATAACTTTAAAAGTGATGTGTTGGAGAATGTCACAGCTACATTAGGAAAAGTCAATGCAAGGTGTTGTAGTGATCTTAAATTCTGAATATTAGCTGATATTTGATGTTTATTCATACTACTAAAGCAATGAGTTTAAACTTTACACAATAATAACAACATTACTATAAAAAATAAAGAAATAAAAAATTGCACACACCTATTAAGGTAAAATGCAGTTTGCAAGGCTCTTGTTGAGTCCTGTTTTGAAGCTGTTAAACGTGCGAATGTTCCTGATGTTTCCAGGTTTAAGAAAAGTGTGATAACTCACAAATCACACAACTGCATGGGTAAATATTTTCTCTCACTCTTTTACTTTGTGTGTATTTACATGTGTCTCCAGTGGCACGCACTGACCCGCGAGGAGCAGGCCAAGTACTACGAGTTGGCCAGAAAGGAGAGACAACTCCACATGCAGCTGTACCCGACCTGGTCTGCCAGAGACAACTACGTAAGCACTTCTGTTCTTACTCCTCCATCTTTCCTCCACACTGACTGTTCCCATTTGCCTTTAAAATACCTGGTACTGTATCTGTGTAATCCACAAGAGGTTAAAAAAAAAGATGATGATAAATTTCCTGAGCTGATTAACAGTCATAAATTTTATATTTTTTTTTTTTTTTTTGTGGGAACCAACTTTACAGTAAAGAAGTCATTTGGTTGCTACAGAATGATACATGCAAATTTATAAGAGCAGTCTTGTTTAATAGTTTGTTATATTACCTTCAAATTAGTATTTAGTTAAAAAAAAGTGATATGGTAAAACAGTTAAAAATGCTACTTTTCATTACACTGTCAACTCATAGTGGAAAAAATTGAGCTTTCAGTATTTTTTCGTGAGCACAGCTACAAAAATAATAAGAGGAAAATCTAAGAAATCTCCCTGGAAGTAAAAAAAAAAACTGCTGCAAATGATTATAGAATCTTCATATGGATTACTTTATAAGACAATTTGATAAATACATTTTATTAAGATTATAGGATTTATTTGAGATTTATTAGTATTAAATAAATCAATATTATTTAATTAGAACTGATTTATGAGATTTATGAGATAAGATGTATTAAGATTATATTATCAGGTATTTTTACAGTAGTAGCAACATACTGCGTAAAATGAGTTTAAATAATTCCAGAAAGCAGAATATCGTCATATGCCAATGTCAAAAATTCCAAAAATAAACAGGAACCAGTCCAACCACTTGACTTCTTTCCTCTCTGGTTTGATTCCCTGTAAATAAAAGTGAGATTAAAAAAACAGAACAGGACCAATTCAACAATCCAGAACAGAGTTTGATTCTATTTGTTGTTTTGCCTCAGCAACCAGCATGATTACTGGCTGCCAGCCCTGTCAGTCAAAAGTCATAAACCATAAGGACTCACTTTTATTTTTTTAGCATGGGTTTATTAAATAGGTTAATCAATCCTGTGTGTGCATGTGTGTCAGATTGATGTTTTGGGGATGTGCTGTATCTGGGCTGCTGTGTGCCTCTCATTTGTCAGTGTGCTGTTGAACTCTTGCAGGAGGCGGGCCTTAGCGGGGTCGCAGGGGAAAAGAGTAAAGCTGATTGGGTAGGGACACGTCTTATGGTGGATTTATGCCTCTGTGGTGGAAAAACTGAGTATGCAAAGTGCTGCATGAAAGGGGTTGTGGGTATTCCTGTGCAAGGTTTGCATGCACTTTCCAAAAATCTTAATGACTCACACACACGAGCATCACGAACAAGACATGAGCTAAAGCGGCTGCAAAAAAAAAACCAATTGGTCAGTTATGGACACATTACTATAAGTTTCCATGATTATGACCAATAGAGAGTTAAACTATTAAACACAGAATCACACAGAGGTATAAATCAACCCGTTTTGCTCAACTAACAGAGAGCAGGGCCGCATGGCTGGCCTCGCTGCCTCAGTTTTTCTTTTAGTTGTTTAGTTATTTATTTTTGTGGGCATACAGTGACTTAATTTTTAATAATAGTGAAGCTCCACAATGACACATAGTGTAATTATACACAAACACAGTATTTTGTCACTTAACTAAGCAATGATACTCATCTTTAGTACAGTAAATTCTTTAATGTCTGAAGCCTTTCTGTGAGAAAATGACCTAAAATGAGTCATAATCATGTGAATTAAAGGCTTTAGTTGTAGCTTTTTAGTCACCTGGTAGAGTGGTGACCTGTTTACGCTTTCTTCTTCTGCTGTACCGTCACGTTTCTCACTATCCCACTGAGCTGATTTCTGCAGACGGGCAGATGGCACACGAGTCATGGTGACACTTTGTTCTGGCTGTGGTTTATAACACGTTCATAACAGTGTGAACGACGTTTCATGGGCACTAATAAAGTTCTGGTGTCATTCTTCATTCAGGGCAACGCAGTGGTAACTGTTGCGCAGATATTTCAAAATAAAGGTCCTAATCCTACCCATAGAGAGGTATTTCCACAAATCAAAACCATCCTGTTCTGTTCTGAATACGTTATAAACCAGAGCTCTAGTAAACTGTGATCACAGATTTAGGAGCTGCTGCAGCGTGCATGGAGCTTTAAACATCCTAACACTGTGGACTGCTTCGTTTGATAAATGCCATGGCTCTAAGTTCTGTATCTATAAATCCTCTCTTGGTGGCTTACTGACAGGTAGCGGTGTGTGTTTACACAGTATTAACTATAGGGGACATTGGGCAAAAAACTTTACACCGTATATTTACCTTGTTTCTGGTGAAACTGACAGAAATACTGTTAAAATATTGCAGCGACAGAAGCCAAACTTTCTTGGCTGCAAGAGGAGCAAAAACGAATATATTCATTATATTTTTTCTTAAGGACTGAGCAACAGTCTGCGAGGCACAAACAATTGCTATGGTGACACACATAATCATTCAGGTCTATAGTCTTTCATCCTTGGCGCTGTGCTCTCCTCCTGAGGTTAAAGTAAAACAGCAGAACAGTCACTGGACCTACAAGCAAAACAGGAAGCGAAGATCCACATACCGCCCCCAAAGCTGTGGAGGGTCTCTCCTACGAGTCACAAAAAAAAAAACCTCCATCTACTATATGCACACATACGCCCACAGACACAAAGCAGAAAAGGTGCAGTTGCAAGAGGAGGAGTTGTAACCACATAGACACAATGCTGACAGCGAGCTGAGGAGGCCAGACACTGAAGCGTAGGCGGTAGATTTCTGTGCCCACATCCTCCATCTCACCCAAATATGAGGCCTCACATCACCATCACCGGATCTGTGTGAACAACTCTGATGTTTACCTCAACAGTCACAGCACAATGAGCATGGAGATAATGAAATATGAATGCAAATATCAAAATACAGATCTCATGTGGCCTTTTCAACAGTTACAGTACTTCAAGTATTTTCTTCGGTTTGCTTTTTATACAGTGCAGTTTGTCTTCGTAAAGGAATAGTGCTTTAATGTCTTAATAAAGGTAGTAAACATATGATATACTGTACATGACACTAACTGGAAATTATTAATGGAGGCCAAACCTGACAATTCATTGATAGCAAAGTTTTAGAGACTTCAGCAGCTGAGCCAGACTCATGTCTCTGTGGGATTTTGTTTTTGTTCTTCCTCAACAGGGCAAGAAGAAGAGGAGAAAAAGGGAGAAGCAACAGGACTCCAACACAGGTAAACACCCACTGCTAAAACATTTCACCTTTCTCGGGTGTTTCAGTCTGAGAAATAGCCAGAGTCAGCTCTACAGTATTTAAGAGAATTCAGTTGAGCCTAAACTTGCGTTGGCGCAGAACATTGTTGGTGCCTTTGAGGCAGGATGTGTCTCTAACGTCAAACCACCCACCCACTCTGCTTTCCACATAACCTGAATTATTAACATTTTTATCTCCAATGATCAAAACCTTATCAGGGCACAATAGTTTTTATGTCTCCTCGTATGTCAAAAATCAGAAATTTTGCACAACAGGCAACTCTGATATTTCCTATAAGAATGTATATAAATGTTAGTTTCTAGTAGTAGCAGCTGGTAGCCAACCAAACGTGACAGAAGCGGTTAACTAATGCAAACACACCCTGAGTGCTCTGCCTGAACCTACACGACACTCCAGCTACAAAGAATGTGATTTTAAAAGCACCTAGACAACAAACATAAAAATCAGAAGAGTTTAAAGCCTAATGTTTTCTTTAGCATTAAGCTCAACTCCAGAAGCAAACAGTGATGTAGGAAAGATAAATCTGTTGTTTGTCCAGTAGCTGAAAACCTTGGCTGCTCTGTCTTTGTTATTTTGTCAGCCATGATGATGTATGATGAACTAAGCTGTGTCTGTGTCTGTGATTTTTCTGGTGGTTATTTCTTTGCGCTGTAACAGGCTACTAACCGTTTCTCTGGACAGACAGCTCTGTTTGGCGCTTTTTCCTGCGCTGCCACGCTCTTGTCTCTTATTTTCTTTCTCTGCTCTCTCTGTCCTCCCGCTCTAACCTTTTTCCTCCTCTCCTGCTTCTCCTTTTTTATTTTTTGCTTTGTTTTGTGCATGCTGCGTATTGCGCTCAGACCCGGGTTCTCCTAAGAAATGCCGCGCTCGCTTCGGCCTCAACCAACAAACAGACTGGTGCGGTCCTTGCAGGTGTGTACCAAACATCCACCCCCATCCAATCCATAGCTCCGCACTGCTGCCATCTCAGAAACTCATCATCTCCTCCCATCTAACCATCTGTTCATCAGTGCATTACATCTGTCTGATGGAGACATAGTTACTTATTTATGCCCTAAGAGCACCTCTTCTTCCAAAGAATGTTTGGGAAGCCATCTGAGCTCTGCATGCTGTCAGTCACTAATTCGCTGCTTTGCAAAACAAATTAACAGTAACACGTAGTTACGAAGCCATAGAAGCCATCAAAACGTCACAAGAAACTAGATATAAGATAGAGTAAATGTGTCAGGTTTCACTGTTTTTACCTTGAAGTCTCACTTTAAAGGTCAAAGGTGATTTGGGTTCTGCTGCGTTGCATCATACAGACTTTGTAAAGTTAATGTGGTTAAGGGGGAATACCACTCAGTGAAAAAGGTGTTCACAAAGTGGTTACCTGCTGATGAAAACAACATATGTATATGTACAATATATATATGTACAAGTCAGAGGAGTGATATCTACCACAGTGATGTGCACAACAATAACAGCTTTTATTTAGTTTTTGGCAACAAATTTATGATTTCACATGAGTCAAACATAGTTTACCTACGAGCTCAACTTCATATTATTGCAAATTGAAGCCAGGCTTTGAGCTGCTGGTGACAGAAACCTATTATGTTTTGATTCATTTACACACTCAGTCATACTAGCACCATATTTATAATTTTTGCATCAAAAAAATAAAATATTGTTCTCAGTCAGCGCTCATGCACCATGGTGGCACAGCGGCTACAACTCATCCAAGAGTTTTTTCCTGAATGTTTCTGAAAAATGCAACTATCTCAGTTTCCGTTCTCTGTAATAAAGCAGCATAATATTGTACTAGTAAGACTACATTATAAGTCACCAGGGTCATAGCAAGATCTACACTTCTTGGCTGCAGGAATCAGGAATCTGGTTCTGCAGAAAAAGCTTCTGTCGCCGCAGCACTGTAGCAACCCCGTCGTCTTCCCCACTGGCACGTCATGGAAATCTGAAACAGTGCGTGTGTTTCGGTTTGAGAGAACAAAGGGGGGGAATGTGGTTATAGCAAATCCTTATCACCACAGCTCAACACACACACACACACACACACACACACTCCCTGCAGCTTTGCATTCTGACGGCGTTCTCATGCCCATCTGCTTTCAACTTTCTCCATTCATGCAATGTGGTAACAGGCGCCTTTTGATGGTGAACTCTGACATTTAGAAATCACTTTCTATTGCACTCTTCCTCCCTGTCTCCCTCTCTCTCACTCTAAATATGGCCCAGCGCCTTTCCTTGCGGTTAAACCTGGTGACTCATATCATATTCTGGTAATGATCATGGGATCCTGTTAACTGCTTTGATGCTGTGCTCGGCGGTACACAAGCCTGCTTTTAAGTGTAACACCTCACAAAGCACGGCATGTCACTGCTGCTCACCTGTTGGATTACTGCAATAATAACATGTGTTTGGAAACTTCTGTTACACAGTCCAGTAAATGATTCTGTGTTACGTGTCATTAGCCTGACTTTCTAGATAGTACTAATCAGAATCAGAAATTACAAAGTACTTTACAGGGCAAAGTGAAAAGGGAAAATATACTGTGCATTGCAATTATATAATTGAGATCAATATTAATAAAATGGTATAATAATATTCTACAACAAATTAATAAAGAATAAATACTTTAAGACTAGCTTACATTAGAAGTGATACTGATGCCAGACAGAAGGCTCCTAGAGCTCAGCCTGTGTGCAGGTTGACTGGTGACTAGTATCTTAAAATGAAATCTAAAACCAGTGAGAAAATAGTGGTTATGTGTTTTTTCTATAATTTTTTTATATTCTGGCATCTGTTAATTGCTTTCTAATTCCTGGCTGTTAATGGCTCATTACAGCAGCCAAATCATGAGGAAATTAAATGGTGTGTGATGGATTCAGCATCGTTAAAACTTAAAATGGAGCAGATTCTGGCAAATGTTGTGATGGTAGAAACAAGACACGTTGAGGTTGGATCAAAACATAATGAAGTTTATAACAGAAGGCTGAAGATATTTGCAGAATGAATCAAACAAACGGTTTGCAGCCATCCAGGCTTTTTGCATCAGACTGTTTCTTAGGTTAAATGGTTTAGAGGCTTCTACACAACTGTGTGCGTGAAGGTGGAATTTTATGCCTGTGAACGATGGAAGTACAATTCAAAATAAATAATCAGTCGGGAGCCAAGAATATCTAGACCTGTGGTATTTTAGAAATTCTGATCCATACACAGAAATACACAGACTGACACTGATACTTTAACATTAAATACAAACACACGAGCATTAAGAAGAGCTGTGTATTAGCACAACATGACATGTGGTAATACTGCAAGCAAGGGGATATAAATTAGGAGAACTGTCATAGCATAAATAATAATATAACAATAATATATAATAATATCAGATCACATATTTAGTACAAATATTTAACAGTTAACGGTTAATTAAAAATCTATTTGATATTTTCCCACATTCCTACCACTGACTGTCTCCCTGTCATTGACCTCAGTGTGAATGTTGCATCTTCACTGAAGCCTGCTGACGTTTACCATCCACACTTTATTCACAGATAACTCTCTCTGACTGTTCCTAGGAGGAAAAAGAAGTGCATTCGCTACCTTCAAGGAGGAGGCTGCCCCAGCCCAACTTCTTCAGATTTAAGTGCTATAGACTCTCCCCCCTCCCCTTCCCCTGCCCGCCACCGTCTCTACCAGCACCAGCGCCCCCCATCCCCAGGCTACTCCCCGCCACCCACCTCTCCATCATCACACTTCGCCTCATCTCTGCCAGCACGCATTCACTCACAAGCACGCTTACCCCTGGAGCAGTCTACTGGCAAACGCAGTGACCTGCGTCAGACCGCAACCAAACACGCCAACACACACCTGGAACTGTCCGGCAAGCAGGCGCACGGCTCGACGATGGCGCTGTCAGCCGCCAAGGCCGCAGGACTTTCTCTTAAAGTGCTAACAGAGACTTAGTGATCACTCCAGTCCACTGTTCACCTCATCTTCCTCAAGAGCCATGAAGACCACCATCCTCACAGGCCTTCATTCCCACAGTTATGGTGACAGTCAGCCATCTGCCTTACTGTCTCACAGTATATTAGCTGCGTCTCAGCTCAGAGGTTGGATTCTCCAAGGTCTTTGTTTCCAGACCGAGCTAATCATCAACAAGGCTCAGTCCTTCAAATGTTCAGTTTTTTATATACACAACACTGTAAATGTGATGTCCATTAAACTTATATACATTTTGTATATATGAAAGTCTTCTATCAATTTGGAAATTATTGTATTGATTTGTTGACCAAGAGCACCTGAATGCACCTTTTTTGACATGTAGTCTGGAGGATCCAGCCGCTGTATTGCTGAACGGCCAGTTCCAGACCCAGACTAAAGAGGCAGACATGCGCTGTGGGCAGAATTAATCTGCAGCTTTAGTGAAATCAGTTGTTCCTTTCTCAAACAAAACTCAAATAAAGCAATAAGTTTTGTCTCGGGGACAGCTCTGCCCCTGAGAAATCGTTTATCCAATAACTCATTAGTCCTTTGGTGCTTTTTTTTTTTTTGCGTGTGTATAACTGACCCTGTGCTTTTACCTCTAAGACAATCACAAATCGTCTTGCAGACGAGCTCTCAAGTAAATGAACCACACCGACTCTCAGTACAGTAATCCTTCAGGGATCCATACTTTACAAAGGAGATGCCACTATACTTTTCCCTCTTTTATACATCACCACCCCAGCTCTCACATACCGACCTTACTGCCACACACCAGCATCACTGAGACCAAACCATTAAAGCCATGAAAGGGGAGCAGATACCAGCAGAAGCTCAGCTGATGAGGGTCAGATTCACACTCGTAGCTGCTGTTTTGTTAGGTTTGACTCCACTTTCATTGCTTTTCCAAACTTCTCTTTTTTTTTTTTTTAAATAAATGCTGTGCAGCTTATTTGATAGATCTACAGCAGGTGAAAGAAGATGACTTCTTTCTGATGTTACATTGTTTCTTTTAGGCACTTTCCGGCTGTTAGTATCACATCTTATCAACCATTTCATTTTTATTCTGTTTTCGGTATTTTTGTATAAATTTCAAGTAGTTTTATAAAAGGTCAGATGTTTTTGCTGGTGGGGAAACCCTCAAAGAAAGATTTTTTTTATTAAGCCTGTTGATTATTTTCCTTTGAACATTTTGCAGCTCCATTAACTAATCTGAGACCAAATGGGTACTATTATATTGCATTGTGTTGTAAAGTTTTATAAATGTTGGAATTCCCTATTATAATTAAACTTTTATATGTTTTTATGTAAAAAAAAAAAAAAGAAGAAAGAACCAAAAAAAAAAAGCTTTAGTTTCTACCATTTCTTAAAGCGATACATTCTGTGTTTGTTCTCTTGTGCAGAATTTTATTTTGTATTTTCTTTTTATGGTCAAGTGTTACTGCAGCAGCGTTGAACTGAAATGTTCTCAATCCGTGCATGTGCCAACTTTATTGTAACAAAACACATTTTGAATAAAACTGCTTTAATTTCCTGTTCTGCTCGATTTACAGCGCCGTGGACAAACTGTAGCTGAGCTTTTGTACAGTTTCCCTCCAGCAGAGAGAGCTCTTGTGCTAAAAATGCTGTTTTCATTTGAGGATGTTCAGTAGTGGGAACTCCCCAAAGATGTCTTATTTTTTACGCCTCAGATGTATTACTTGTTTTGTGTATTAAAAGTGTTTTGAATATTTTGTCCATGTCTACTTGTTACAAGAATATTTCTAGAATGATCAGCGTATTTACCTCCAAAACAAAAAAGACAAACACCAACTTCTTGAAATGTTTTATTTACTCCTTCAGTATATGTTCAACCATCCCAAAATCCAGCTTCAGAATTTATCTGAGAAGTTTCCAATTCAACACAACATGAAGTAGGAGAGTTTTCCAACGCTGTGACAACACAAGTACTTCGAGTCCAAAGGACAGTTTAGGGAAAACAAACTAAATAAAAAACCTCTTCGCTTTCTTAGCATGGTTTCACAGATTCATTTACAGAGTTTCCCAAACCCCAAACCTTGCAAAACCCCATTTTATTTAATCAAATAACCTAAAACAAACATGTCCGGTAAAAAAAAACAAACAAAAAAACGACAACCATAGCGATCAATATGAAAGGACAGTTTTATAATATTTCAGGGTTCAAAGCCAGGAAACCAGGACTATTTATTTCATGAGAACAGATGACAAGAGTGTGGAAACAAAAAAGAGCTTCTTTATTTAAATTAACATCACACAGGCAAGTTAAAATGCTCATGCTATTGGTATACAGAAGTGGAGGGAAGGGGAAGGGGCTCTAAATATACTAAATGTAAATATTAACAAGTATGAACAACGCCAGTGCAACCAGTTAGCAAGGACAATCCTTTTCAGTGTGGTAGTATTGACAGGATCTCCTACCCCCTCACTTCTCTTCACACCACTGGTTCTCTTTGCGTACCTGTGGACGAAATGAAGGTTGAGTTTCCAAAAATGCACGAAAGGCAGGTCAAGTGCTAAACGGTTATTTATGAGCCATAATCTATTTAAGACCATTTTAGTTTTGTGACAGACAGATGATGGATGGAGTAACTACCTGGGCTTCCTCCTCCTCTGTGAAATCATTTTTGATGTTGAAAGTCTTCCTGATCTCCTCCGGGGTTTTCCCTTTGATCATGTTGGCCACTGTCTTGCAGGTGACGTCTAACAGGCCTTTGATGTCCAGATAGTTGGCGGCCTGAACACGAAAGACAGCAGTCACATTAAAAGGACATCAGCAACTAGAGGTGTATCCACTACCAGCCAGACATTTTGTTTTGGATTCATTTTATGGACTGCAGTAAGTGAAAGTACTGGTGATCTTCCCAGTGTTTAATGCTTCATGCTTGGTGTAACTACAAGCATGTTTCCAGGAATTCAGAAAGAAAATAGATCTGCATTATGAGAGTCGTGTTTCAGGCATGATAACGAACCATCATCTGACTTGCAGCTGTGCTAAATCCACACAGAACGCATCATATGAAATACAACAGGTTTTGTTTCCCATCATAACTCCTGTTGTCCATTCTGACCACTAAGAGATGCACTTTTTAATCTGTCATTATCCTTATTTTGGGCAAAATAACTAAAACTGATCAAGTTAATCAGAGATTTGAGCAATAAATTGCTAATATCTTAGAAACAAACACAAATAAGAGAATTTCACACTTAAATAGATAAATGTGAAAACATTTCTGCACATACATTATGGTAGATAGAATCCTATTTATTTTGATGTGTTAAAAAGGATTTTTTATTTAAAAGCCACTATAAACAACATGAATAATTACAGCAAAAACTGTTTCGGTGTCCATGCAGGCACCTGACAACATGTGGAAGCTGTTCAATGCTACCAGTAGCACAGGTACTAGTCTTCCTTCATAAAAGTGAAGTAGTTCTCTTGACCTGGGATGTGCCATGTTTGATAGGCAAAATCTAAATAACATGAAAGGCCTTTTAAATACACATATATTAAAAACATGTAAAAAGAGCCTGCACCTTATCACACACAAACAATGCACCTCTCCAGAAAGTCCCAGAAGTCTAATGTATTAATAGTGGCTCCCCAACACCAGTAAATACCAGTTATCTCCTCTACTGCCATGGGTGGACCTATATTTTGTGTTTGTCCATGTGTTTTAAATAAAAGGAGATCAGTCTGCAGCAGTTCTTGTGTGTCACGTGTGGAAATGCTCAGTCTCTTTTTACACCCGTGTTTGTTCACCACAACTTACTGTATGTTTCAGTTCCTGGAAGTCCTAAGCTGCATGAACACCTAATTTCCCCAATAGCTGCCAGGACCTTCTAAAGTTACTTTCAGGGTTTAGTTTACCATCACATGCTGCCCACACAACGCCATTCAAACCAAAAGAACACTCCCTTTTCTTTTTATAAACAATCTTTTCAAACTTCTGCCACTTCTACATCCAAACCAAGCAGCTTTTAGAAGTCTTAACAAAATGAACATAATAAAATAATCCAACCCAGCGGTGAATGAATTACAGACCACAGAAAAGAAGACTCACAATAGAAATACGCACATTCACCTTTACATGTACGTGACATAAAGAAGCACTGAAGCAGAAGAGAATACCTACAATGACGTCACAGTAAATGTAGACAGAAATCAAATTAGAGAAGAGCAGATAGATTTCAGTGTTTTGCCAGGGGTTTTTGTGTGACCACCTAAAACTGTGTTACAACAGCCTAAGATATGGTTTGCATGATATATTTAAAAGGTACTATGTCACTATTAAATCTATATTTTCCAGTGGCTACTGGTGTGTCTTAATGTTCAATGTAAAAGTCAGATCTATAAAAACATTCTAAATACTTTAAGTTTGCTAAACTACTGATCAGTGTAATAGTGCACCTGCATGTTTTTCTTGATGACACATTAGCTCAGAGGACTGACCTCCATTCTAATAAATCTATACACGTATTAACCATTAAACTCCTGTATATATATTGTTGTTTGGTGGTTAAGGACCATAAGGAAAGGATGTAAAATAATATAATGTGCATGTGTTTACCAGAATGAGTTCAAACAAGGTGCCTTGGTCCACTTTGAGGAACTCCTGGTCCCATACAGGAATGTCATCTGTCCTCTTCTCCTTGTTCTCATCGTCCTCAGGTGGAGGGGGGTCATCTTTGTGATGAGTGCACCACTGAATCACCTGAAACACACACAAACAAACACGCCTTTAGTCAAAGCGACCAAGATTGGTCTTTTAAAGTGATGAACCTAAATGAGCAAACACTGGACTGGTATTTACTCTGTACATCCACACAGACATATTTAAAATACATATAAAGTAATTTACAATATTAATAATGTCTACACTGTATGTCTGGTCATTCTGATGTAATAAAATGTGCTTTTATTTCAAAAACAAGTGACCCTAGACTCCTAAACGGTACTGTACTGTCTGAGTTGATTATGAGGATAAGATTCTTACAAGAATAAATTCTTAAGAGATTTAGTAAGAGCTTTCTGCTTCAGAAAACATAATTAGTTGGCCAATTTCCCATTCAGAGAGGGAAATGTGAACAAATGACAAATTGTTTAGTGTGATAGATTAACAACTTCACACAATGTGAAGACACGTCACGTACAAGTCGGTACGTGCAAAAGTAAGTCAGTTGCAAATATTGTTTTTTAAAAACAAAAAAGAAAAAAAATTGCCACGCACTGCTGTTCAGGCGTGTGCACATGAGTGCTATGTACAAGTATGTATTTTGTACCTTTTTGAGAATGGCAGCGTTCACATTGGGGAGGGGAACTGGGTCGTCATCTCCTTCATCATCCATTCCCAAATCTGACGATGAGGAAGTACAACAATTATCACAGATCAGCCTAAACTGAATGTCATGAACACAACGGATATCACAGAAGTCTGTCAGTTAAGACGCTGTGATTTTATGAAAGTTGTACCTTCTAACATGGTCTTGATGGTCACGGACTGTTTGGCTATTTCAACATCCACCTCGAAGATCTCCCCATCCGAGCTCTGTAGTTTTATTGTGGGCATGATCTATAAAGCAGAACATTGATTACATCACATTGATCACACAAACTTTTGGTTATATAAACATATGTGTACCCATTGGCTACCCAACAAACTCCTATAAACAGTTGACACTAATTCACTGTGGTTAGCGCTAACAGATAGCCTGGCTAGCTAGCTGACAACTTAACTGTAACCCCGCTGTAGTATTGAGCTAACTTTATTAAAAGTTAAGGCGTTGCCGAAATAACAATAAACTCGATGCAACACTACACGTATTGTAAGATGACCAACACGGTCGTTACCACTAGCAATATCAACCCGAACGACAGGGGCTAGCGCTAACGTTGCCTGGCTAATTATACGATGTAATGCTAACGAATTAGCTAGCTAGATACCTAGCTAGCTAGCTATCAGCTAGCTTAGTTAGTTATTGGAACTAACACGAATAATTAATTAACAGAAGAGAGCAGGTTCATGTGTGGAACTCAAAGTCCACAAGTTATATGCTAGCTAAAATACTAGTTTTATTGCGCGTGTTTTCCGTCTAATGCTGGTTAAAACACAAGCTAGCCAGGCAGCTAGCATTACCGAGCACAGTGTTAGCATATTAGCCTAACGTTTCGATTTCAGTGAGGCCTCGTAGCAACAATATCTTCGAATAAAGAAATGTAAAACCGTCAGGGGTCTAAAACGGCACAGTCGGGTTTGCTAAGCTACGTACCGTAAATGTTTTAAGACAAATCCAGAGGTGGGATTCCTCTGTAGTCAGCAGCAGGGCCCAACAGACGCAGATGAACCGAACAACGGCTGGAAGTCTCTGGATCAACGTGAAGCTGCCGCCCGGAGGATGGTGAAGTCAGCGGAGGAGGGTGTCTGCTTCCTGTTTACTTCACCCGGTGTTCATTTTGTAAAATCTCGACGTTTGCTGCTCAGTTTAATACTCAGATTTAAGCTTTCTTTAACAAACACAAGGGTGATTATCAACTGTGGTGGAGAAAGTGCTCGAATCACTACATGTAGAAGTAATAGTACAGACAGTGTAGTAATATTATATCATGCATTCACATTTTTACTTAAATGGAGTGGCACTTAAATACAAAAGCATCATCTCAATTAAAGAAAAAGTACTCTATGCAGAACCTTTTTTAAAAAGAGACATTTAGAAGGAAAACATAATTTAATAAAAACTAATAAAATAAATTATTTTACAATGTTTTTATGTATTTCTGTGTGGTGCTATGTTTTTGTTTGTTTGTTTTGTTTGTTTGTTTTGCAGGTTTGCTAAAGAGGTAGAATATGTATTAACATCACAGAGAAAGATGGTAAAATATCTGACAATGTAATTTTATTCATTTTGCCAAAGATTATAAACAACTGAATTAATAATGACTTTCTCTTTTGCTGAATTGATTTCAAAATAATCAAGCACAATGTTCTAACTCAGTATAACCTTTTGATCAGCCCTAGACAAAAAAAAGCAAAATAAGCTATGATTGAGCAGATTTTAACAATATTACAAGCTGCTTGATGATCAGATGTTTTATATCTAATAAATAATATTTTATTATATATAAGTATAACCACAATTAATTACTAGAGCAGCAATATCTCAACACCTTTGGGCTTCAATTACAAATTTAAATTAAAGTATCTGAGATGTCTTTACTACTCATATAACTCATATAATGCCAATATAAGGGGCATAACACTGTTTTCCAGTGAGGGAGCACACATGAAAAATTGAAAAATGTTGGACACCAATGGTCTAATCCTTGACAGTGGTTTGTGTTGTATTGTGTCATACTGACTTATCAAGTATTTAAAATAATAATTTAAAATGTATCAGGTTCAAAGTACAAACTGCAGTAATGCTAAGTGCTGGATTACCTAAACAACATGTTTGCTCTGATTTATCTTAGCTTTTCCTTCACATCATTTTAGAAGCACAGATGTTCAGATGAAGAACCATCTGAAATAGCTGGGTTACCATTTCAATCACACTGTCCAAGAGGAAGAAAATTAGTGTTTAACCCCAAAAACACACTAGCTGAACCCAATTGTTACTTGTAGCACTGCCAGTTAAACTAAGGTTAAAATGGATGACCTACTACAGTGCTGTGAAAAAGTATTTGCTCCTTTCCTGATTGAAGTTTTTTTTTCTTTCTTTTTTGCATATTTGTACTTTAATACACTGCTCAAAAAAATAAAGGGAACATATAATTATTCCAGTTTAAATCCAAGCCCATCACATCACTGATTGTGAACCAATTCACCTGCTGTTGTGCAAATGGAACAGACAACAGATTAGAGGCAATTAGCAAGACAACCCTATAAAGGAATGGTTCTGCAGGTGGTGGCCACAGACTATTTCCCTGTCCTCATCCTTTCTGGCTGATTTTTGGTCACTTTTGCATTTTGCCAGTGCCCCCACCACTAGAGTTAGCATGAGGCGGTGTCTGCAAGCCACAGAAGTTGCTCAGGTAATGCAGCTCACCCAGGATGGCACATCAATGTGCACTGTGCCAAGAAGATTTGCTGTGTCTCCCAGCACAGTGTCAACAGCATGGAGGAGATACCAGGAGACAGGCCTGTACACCAGGAGACCGTAGGAGGACAACAACCCAGCAGCAGGATCGCTATCTGCTCCTTTGTGCAAGGAGGAACAGGAGGAGCACTGCCAGAGCCCTACAAAATCACCTCCAGCAGGCCCCTAATGTGCATGTTTCTGCTCAAACTACCAGAACCAGACTCCATGAGAGTGGTATGAGGGCTGACGTCCA
>OMLM01012047.1:0-11804 GCA_900302695.1 Helostoma temminkii
GAAACTAAGATGTAAATTGGCTCGTGCAGAGACTTAAACCAGTCTTGTGTCCTTAGTTTTGTCAATTCAGTCCTCCAGACCCTGACCATTCATCAACAGACATCACATAACAGACCAGAAGCATTCATCCTGAGCCTCACTTTCTTCTCTGCCCAAAAGGATTTGTGATTCAATTTGACTGAGTGATGCTCTGGGCCACAAGGCTGTAACTGAGGCTGTTAGGGTTTGCTGGGCAAGTATGTTGCAGGTTACAGCAACAAACAGGGGGCACAGAGTGTGACATGAGTGCTTCTGCTGCTTCACAGCTAGACAAAGCGATTCGCCCACATACTGTAGATGTGCATACTCAGTTTATTTGAGGATGAGGACACATGTCAGAAGACATGGACACAGAATTACACAAACAGATGCTTGAGATGGAAATTGATTTTGAAAAAGCCACACTTAGTGTGATATATGTATTAAGTTGTCGCTTGTACTATGGAAATATAATGAAAATATAGAATAAACTTAGCGTTGAGTTGAAAGTAAGATTAAACACACAAAAACTGAAAAAGACAGAATAAAACAAACTGGATTAAAGTTTGCTTTATAGTTTCTAAGCTTCTAAAGCTCTAAGCATCATCTTTCCCTCTCTCTTTGTCTCAGATGGTAGGGAGATCATGAAAGATTTAAAGAGAGGGCTTTTAGTTTAAACAAGATCATTGCTCAAAGATGCACACTCAGACACAAAATTGAGGAAGAGGATACAACACTACCTCTGATAACACGATTACTAGTAAAGTAAATAAAACAACATAAAAATCCTTCTGATATGATGCGATTGTGCGATTGAGTCAGGGATTGCTATTGAAATACTGTGCTGCAAGATGTTGCACTTACTAAATCACTTCGTGCACGGCTGAGACTCATAAAAAAACGATTAGGGGTAAAGACGGGCTACACCCTAAAACAATATGATGACCATACATCAGGTCTAACTCTGTTGCACTGGGAAAGCATAAGGTTTCTGTGGGCAACATTTAAAAAGTTAACTGCTGAGTTGAATTAAAAGCTTTTTCAAACTGACCTCGGTTAAGCTAGTAGCTATTTAAATAATATTGCTTATAACTATTGCTTTTGCTGACTGCTCAGCAACTCCCTGTATACACTATGAATTCAGTATGTACAATATGTACTACATGTAATCCTGCTAAGCCAGCAGGCCATAGCTGTAAATAACATGTTCTTTGTCACCTTGTTTGGTAGACTAACAGGAGAATAAAAACATGAAGACCATCACAGACGAACCACATTTTTAGTTACTTTACATTTAAATACACAGTCACAAACACACATACTACATAACGCATTATATGTATTAAAAACACACAAGGCAGCCAGCCATGAACTAAGCTAGAGTTGACAGAGTTCATTTGGAAGATGTAAAATATTTATGAGTGAAGTCTCTGCAGGAGAGGAAGAAGAGATGAAAATAGTGAGGGTGCAGTGAAGGGATAGCAAATAATGAGAAGAATGAAACGATGATGAGTAGGCCCAAGTGAAATGCCCTCTGCTACGCATGAGTGCAAGCAAGGCAAGCTAAATAAGTCATTGTCATTTCAAGTTCATTAGCTCACTGTTTGCCACACACCCCTCCTGGGATGAAGGGGAGGACAAAAGTGCATATAGGTATATTTGTAAAGTACGAAAACCTTGGTGCTTTTGTACAAGAGAATGTCAGTTTTAAGTTTGTACTGTACTCTTTTTTTCCACCCAAGAAAAATTACACCTTTTATTGCAAAATTCCCAGTTTGTACAAAAACAACAATCATGTAATTGCTGCATGTGGAAACACTATTTTCAATTAAATTAAAAAAAAGGACAAATAATATTTGACATAACATTTATTTCAATTATTCTGCTTCTGCTAATTATTCTTCTGCAAATTAAGTGCTAGCACCTTTTATTAATGAATACAAAAGTCGTGTGTATGTGGTGGAAATTATGCTGTGAGGTGTTCAAATAAACACATTAACAGAAGCAGGGACACAAAAAAAATTATTACAGTTAACGGTGCAGTGTCACACACAGAGAGGAGAAAGTTAGAGAAAACAGACAGATATGGTGAGAGGATATGGGAAGAAGAAAAAGAGTTGGAAAAGAACAAAAATGAGGATTTTGGTAATAAAATGCTAATGCAGTACCAGCAAAGATGATGACAATTGACAGTGATTACATGCCCCCCCTGTAATTATGAGCTTTTTTTATGCACCCCTCTTCTCAGAAGGCTTAGTAATCCTCTGGTAATTCCTGATCCTCCATCTTCAGACAGCAACTCTACCTCCAGATCTAAATAGCCATGCATGTTCAGGCCAAATAACCAAACCACCATAAACTAAGGGGTTTTCCTTAGCCACAAATAACTTTTGAGAACTGATGTCACATAAAACCAAATCTCATCTAATTACAGGAAAATGTGTTTACAAAGAACAAAATCCAACAAAAAATGAGAACAGAAGAAAGTGGTTTCACCACAAACAGGAGATATAAAGATGCTGCAGTTCACAGCTAGAACAACTGAACTGGGTGAATTTTATGAGAGGGGACTAAGGATCTTAGAGAAGATCCCCAAATATGTACTGAGTTGGAAAAAGTATTCATGCTTCCAGGAAGCCAATAAAACAACACGCAGATTTTAGATTTTTATTTTAAGGACAACACTAAGAATTATTTCTTCCTATTTTCCTATCTCTTTCTCCAAAAGTTTTACTGTGAGTAATGTGCTACAATCATGTGTTGCTCCTCTTGCATTTTAAAATTTTATTCTTAATACATATGGTTTTAATGTTCAGACAATAAAATGCTTGGTAAAATTAGATCAAAAAGATGTGGAGTCATAAAAATCACAAACAAGTACCAGAAACAAACTAACAATGTCTTAGAGAGCATCTGTGAGCAATTTCATATAAAAAAATAAATGAATTCACAACTTCCTCTGCAGGAGCAGATAGCGAGGGAATGAGCAAGATAAAGCCTCAAAGGCAAAAACGATATAGGAAGAGAGAAAAAGAGGAGAAAAAAAGTACGATAATAAATACGTGAAACTGTTTATCTTCATGAGAAAAAAATGTCTGGGAAATTATAAGGACCATGTAACAATTTATCTAAATAACACTATTGTGTGGTTCCCCTTGCCTACAACAGCAATAAATAAACAAATAAATAACTTTTAAATGATCAATCTAAAAACTCACTGAGATTTGACAGAGCTGATGGGAAAGTGGAAACTGTTTTGTATGCAAAGGGTGGAAACATGCTTCTAGTTTGGATCAGTACGTAGAATAATGTTTACACCTCAGGGGAGAGGAGGAGAAAGTGGAAACAAAAAGGATATTCACAAGTTTTGAAACACTTGGAATATATGTCTCACATACACTGCAGAAACACATGCGCTAACAGTTAGGAAATCATCCAGCTACTTCTTCACTGTTTTATTTGGCAAGCATCTTAGTTACAGTACATGTAGAGCATTAATAACAACATATGTGGAAGCAGGAGCCACTGCTGAACAGAGCAGAAAATAAATTATTGCTTATCAAAGTGAAGTGTGTAGTTGAGGGATGTGTGCAATGCTGTGTGTTCTGTCTGTATTAAATCTGTACTGCGTGCCAGGCATCAGAGCAGCAAGGTGCTGGACACAGGCATTCTCTGGTTAGATGACATCTTACTGATTTTATCCTCTATTTCTATCTTCTTATATACAGACCCAATCTCTCTATTTGAGACTTAGATTTTGTGATGGCTGTCTTCATCAGGGAATAGACATCTATTTTGGCAGTTACACTGGATATAAGGAAAATAGTCTAACTAAGGAGAGTGTCAAGACTTCACAAGATATTAATGCAATAGAGCGCGTGACAAACAGATTCCAGATGTCATATTATTATATTGTTCTGCTTCAAGCTGAAAAAAAAATCCTGATTATATTATCTGGAGGGGTTTTCAGTTCAGATGATCATCATCTGGAAGAGTTCTGGAGGAGCGGGTCAATCAAGAATACGCTCTCTGTAGTTTAAGGAAACCAGATGACTTTAGTAAAACTGATCACCTCTTCCACATGATGTAATCTAAAGCCTCTCACCTAGATGCAGAGATGCCTTAATATAGTGAAGGCAATGGTAGTTTAATACCATTTATATATACACTCCAAACCACAATTGTAGAAAGCTAGATGACATTTTGTGAAGGAAAGGAAAAAGGGAAAATAATTAATGTAAATTTATGTGAAAAAAAAAATTACAAGCACTAGAGAAAAATGACACTTTTGTGTAGATCAGTTTTCCTACAGCATGTATGGCAGCATAACTTTTTAACATTCACCCTCGTTCAAATAATCAAAACAAGGGTTCAACAAGACTTATAATATAAATCAGAATTAAATTTAACTAACCCAACCCACAGCAACCCTGTCTCCAAAAAATTTGGTTCCTATACAACAAAACTGCAATCCAGATAACATTTTGCTAAAAAATGTAAATGTAACCTGATTATGTTTTTTTGTCAACATAACGACCATGTTCACAATTAATGTAAACGACAAGTCGCAAATACGTTAATCCTAAACATATCAATTAAATGTCCAAAGGCAACAAATTTTTATCAGCCAAATTATCCGATCTACAACATCTGGTTTTCTCTTCCGCTAAAATAGCTGAACACGCTGTTATATAACTCCAACTGTATTAACATGTTTTATGGTTGGGTTCAGGCACACACACACATCACTGGGTTAGGGTGAAGGAAAGATTGTGGGCTGGGTATTACCGAAAAATGCAACAGATTACTTCACACACAACGTCTGCATAAAAATGTAAACACAAATACGATCTGTCTCTAACCCATGCTTAAACCTAACCGCACACAGGACCCTGGTCTTGAACTCGGATCTGCAGAGTGCCAGCCTTGCACGCTCTATGCCCGCCATCTATCCCAAATACCTCCTTGTGAATCAAGTCCAGTTAATTAGCGTGACGTTTCTTTCATTCATTCACTACATTTCACAGTTCGCTACAAACACATAATCCGGTTGCAATCAAGTTTCTCAGTAAAACGTAACCTGGATTGCAGTTTAGTTGTGTAGGAACGTAATTTTTAAGAGACAGTATTGCCCACAGAGTGTATTTGTGTTTGTTGTGTGTATTTGTCTCTCTCTGAATTTGTTGCCATAGTGCATAGCCACAGGATTTCCCCACTGGGATGTGTCTTCGCCAAAGAACCAAAGTCTCCCAACTCCAGTCCACAGCTGCAGACAGTGTGAATGTGTGTGATTGTGTAGGGCGTGTCAATCTGTAGTATTCAAACTACATGCTCTCACTTCATATGGTAGTGGGCATCCTGGTTTGGGTGTGTACAATTTGTCAAGAAGCAGGAGGGCAATACGAGAGGTCACTGCAGTCAAAGTAAAGCCACGCTGAGAGCTGAAGACAGTTCGTGGTAACTTCAAATGCTCATCTATTCTATAGAAATGTGTGCTGGAGGGAACTTCATCCACAAACAAACACAAAAAACAACAATAGCAGTAATCATGCCCACACACAGTGACAGCAAAGAGAAAGGAAGTTGTCTAATTCTCACTGTTCTCACTGTTACTTTAGAGGTCGTGCAGAGAGCACACATCTGTGGGACACACACAAATGGATATTCTCTCATCTCATCAGTCATGGATTCATTGGGCACCCATCTGCACCTTACCTGCAACACATGCACACACGCACACACACACAGGCAGAGAAAGTTATAGGGGTTTACTATAATGAGGGAATTACTGTCCTTTTGACACTCCCAGTTCCTATGAGGACAAAAGAGGATTTATAAACTAGCACACTGCAGCCCTCAGTGGGTGACAACACCATGCCACATTTGCACACTTAAACACAAGCCTTTTGCAATGACACTGCAACCCCCTGTGGTGACAAAAAAAGGCAGGGCTATGCTGTCATCTGTGTGCCTGTATATGTGCTTGCCAGGGAAGGACTGTACGTGTGAACTCCTACTCCCACATTAGACAAGTGACAAGGAACAAAAGACAAGAGGAGCACAAGAAGAGAGAAGAGAGAGGTGACAGCTGCATGCTGGTCTGAGAAAACACATCTGATTCTTGTCAAGGTAGTGCGTCATGTTGTAAGAAGCAATCACCAGTCATCGTTGAACTTCAATTTCCTGCATTTTACACAACGGAGAAAATTATCATAATTTCATTGCAAATCATTTAAATTAAAATTGTAGGAAATAGAAAAGAAAATACATGACATGTTTGCTCTTACATTAGTCTGTCTGAAAATAATCAGTTTAATCAATGCATGAAAAATTGACTATTTTTTTGTGTCGTGCTTAAAAATGTTCACACACTGTGCAGAGCTCAAAGCAACTATAGATGTTAGGCCTGACTTTTCTCCAGACTTCAGTGTTTGTAACAGTGATGAGAATTTAAAACAATTACATAAGGACATGCATCATAGAGTTCACCTTTATTTGCTTTTAATCATTTTAATTCCATTTTTTCTCATTTCTTTGTGTTGATTTGTCTCACATACAGCCCGTCACAGGGCGGAGCAGAAACAAGAAGGACCAAGCAGACCAGGGCAGCCCAAGTCACAATCAGCAGTCCATCAGCTCTGTCTCTCTCTCTCTCTCTCTCTCTCACTCTCTCTCTCTCGCTCTCTCTCTGTAAACATCAAACACACTGCGGTCTGTTTCATGCTCCCTGCAGCCCATTATGGCTTAATGCTCCAAGAGGCTTCTTACTTACTTCAGCATTTTAACAACACAGCATATTCAGTTGGTAAGAAAACACACACATGCACACACAGACACACACACAAACACAGTGTCACACACACTAACAGGCACAGACAGGAGCCCAGATGCAGGGATTCACTGCTGCAGAATTATGAGCTTGCACACTGTGCTACAGAAACAACTGTTGCTTTCACTTTAATCTCTCTGAAGAGGAAGACCAACAGATGCGTGTGGCTTTATGCCGACATTAACCTTCAAATAAGCTTTGGCGCTCTTATCTCCAAGTCAGTTAATGAGTTCCATTCGTAAGGCAGCAATATGTAATTCAGTGCGATCAATTAATTATCCACTATGTGGAGAATAAGAACAGCACATCATTGGGGACATTAATGTGTTGGAGAATTGGCCACTGTCCAGAAAGTAACACTGCTACATGCTCATCTTAACTTACACAGTATTCACCATTTATAGTTACTGAAGATTTAACGGTTCTGTCTGTCCAGAGACCTTCTTACACATAGAACTCAAAACATGTTCATAAATGATTTTTTTATGTTTTTTAATGACACATAAGTGTGCAATTTTCTTTTCTCATAGCTTTAGAATTTTTCTGGGTAAAAATAAGTCATTCATCCAGCTGTGACAAATTATTGAAAATTTTTAAACTGTGTTTTTGTTTGTTTCCTCATGTTTCACTGTGAGGGAAATCTCCTCTAAAACTTAAAGATCTTTCCTTGTACTTAAAAGATGATAATTAAGTGAAAAATCTGTTAAAGTTTATCATCTATATGGTATGAGTTTTCACTTTTCATATTCAGATATCTGTCTTCTGCTTTTTATTTATTTATTTATGCATTTATTTTACTAAATGAATAAATGTACTGCTTTTAATGTTGCAGCCTTTCACTTACTAGCCAGTCAAGTTTGATGCTGACATCTCTATCTAACCTTGGGCAGGAAAGAGGTGAATGGCAGAGCAAAGACTATAAGAGCCATTAACTGATCGTTACCCTCAGTTAAATAGGTGAGACCAAGGGAGAAATTATTCTCAATTTGTCAAAACCTATAACGCTGCTTCTACACAAATAAACAAGCTCACAGTCAAGTTGCTGGGTTCAAAACATTCCCATATTTTTCACTGTGGGCTACCATACTGATCAGCCCTTATTTCCAGCCACAAACTAGTCTATAGTCAACAACAGTTCCTAGCAGGCCTGGTGAGCAGCAATCCCACTGTATCATTAGCCACGCACTGGTTAGAAATGACACTTCAGAGCACTGAGCAACTCACAGTCAGACTCCACCAACCAGAAATCAACAACAATACAAATACAGCATGGGAAAGCCAATGCCATACCAAACTGTTACCAGCCTTCCTGCAGATGCCTCATGCAGCTTGTCCCTTTGTACAGGCTTATATGACATTCAGCATCTAACACTCAGTGGCTGCCAGCTGCTTTCAAAGAGCGTCTGGCGCCTTGCTTTAACAGATGATGAGAGAGAAAAACAGATAGATGAAGAATGTCATCCCCTGAAAGACAAAAAGATAAGTCATCAAGACTGTAATGATGGGGTGGGACAGTGAGGAGGTACCTCAGGGAGAAGAGATGAGCCTCATAAAAATCAATCATCCATTTTTGGTAAACACCAACAAAAAAAGCTGTTTCCAAAACTAATTAGGCTCAGAAGAGTTAAACTAGACTCACTGCACTCATTTTAAGAGCTTCAGTCTGTGTATTTGATTGTTTGTGAACCGTTGCTATTCATTTCTGCTCAACTGACATTGTTCCCATGGTCAAGTAAACACAGCTTCAACACAATGATAACAAACAACTCATCGTTAACTCAACAGATTTCTTCTGAGTGGCTTTTTGTTTGGCACATTACTTAAGAATAGGACACTATCCAAGTTGTTAGGTATTAGTTGTTAGATGTTAGTTGTTAGGTTAGGCAACATCTAGAAATCTTCTGTCACCGCTGTAACTGTAAAATAATTCACAAAAAATGGCCTACATCATCAAGCATTTAATGCTTGATTATTTTTGTTTCTACAAATGAAGCATAATATTAAGCTCAGAAGAAACTTTTTTGTCTCATTCTAACCGTATTTCCAGAAAAGTTTTATTGCTGTGTAAAATAAAAATGAATGCTCCCAACAATTGCTGTTGGGCAGTAGTTGGGCTGCTCACAGAGTAGATCATAGTACAGCACTGGTGAAAATCACTAACAATCTTAGCTTCAGAAACAAATTTGTCTCTATACTGTACTTGTCTCGTTAGATCTCAGTGCTGCTTTTGACACTAATAATAATAATAATAATAATTGATACTTTATTAATCCCCTTGGGAAAATTCTTTGTTGACAGGCTGCCCTTTGAGGCACCAAAGGTAAAGGAACAGCACTAGGTTGATTGAAATCTGTCAGATATGTTCCAATTTGTTCATGTTAATGATGAGTCTTCCTTGCATTCAAAGTTAGTTTTGGAGTTCCACAGGGATCTGTGCTTGGACCTATTTTTTAATAAATTTCCACTGCTATGCTGATCCCTGTGATGGACTGGTGACCTGTCAGGGTGTACCCCGCCTCTCGCTCGTATGATAGCTGCGCTACACTCCAGCAACCCACAACCCCTACAGGGACTAAGTGGTTCAGAAAATGGATGGATGGATGGATGGATGCTATGCAGATGACAACCAGTTATATTTAGCAATGAAACCAAACAAAACAAATCAATAAGTCAAACGTTAAGAATGTTTAAAAGACATAAAGGCTTCGATTTTCATCTTTCAAATTCAGGCAAAAGGTTATTCTGTTTGGGCCCCAAAACCTCAGAGATGCAAGATTTAATCATATAGTTATTCTAGAGAGATCCTTTTTCTCCTACATTAGCTTCACTCCAATGGCTTCCTGTAAAATCTTGAATATAATTTAAAATCCTTCTCCTCACATAACAAGCACTTAATGATCAAGACCTCATAGTGCCATACCATCCCAGCAGAACACTTTGCTCTCGGAGTGCACGTCTACTTGTCTACCTATCTGTCATCTACTTCTTTCTAGAGTTTCCAAATGTAGAATGGGAGGCAGAGCCTTTAGCTATCAAGCGTCTCTCCTGTGGAATCAGCTCCCAGTTCAGGTTCGGGAAGCGGACACCCTCTCTAAAACTAGACTTAAAACTTTCCTTTTTGATAAAGCTTATAGTCAGAACTGCTTCAGGTGACTCTGAACGACCTCTTAGTTGTGCTTCTTTAGATTTAGACTGCTGGGGGACCTCCCTTGACACATTGAGCTCATCTCTCTTCTCTCCATTTACTCATATACCACCATTGCATGTCAATAACTTTGTGTTTTCTCTCTTCTCGTAGTCTTGTCTCGCCTTTGTGGAAACTCGTTGCTGACATCATCACAGTGAGCAGGCACCGTTCAACAGTCAGCTCAGTTTCAACATTTGATATGTTGTCTTTATACTATTTATAAGTTTTAAATGTATTATAAACCATTGCATCTCTTTTCATTAACACTTTAAACAGTGTGCCAACTTTTGTGGAAAGGGTTTCTTGTATATTATTGCAGTGGCTTTGGAAGGGATTGAAAAATGCTGCAACTGGACATAATTTTCAAGGCTGGGATGCATTTTCCATCCCAGATTGAGTCTGGATGTGACCTTGAGTCAGCCCAAGCCAATACATTAGGTTGATCAAGCCCGGGTGTCACAGCAGGAAATATCCTTCTGAAAATGTCAGAGATCACCCACAATGTTCAGGTGGCTCATAATTTGGAGGCATAAATTAACTTTCATATTTCTTCTTCTTCATATTTTACTATGGTCTTTAATATGCCAGACCCATGAATATGAGCGGTTATTTATTCTTCAGAACAGAGACAGGGACATTGGGTGAAATCTTGGTAATGTACATGGTCATGTTTCCCCTTCTATCTAATTCTCTATGCATCTGTCCATGTCTTTTCTGTCGTTTTTCACTATATTTCTCTCCCTGTTCCTTAGTCTCACTCCTTTATTTTCTTTCTTATTGAGAATATATTGACCCTGGATTTAAGTAAGCGCCACATCATCGATTAAATTAAGAGGAATGGATGGTGTCATGACAAGACAGATTTGCTCTTTAAAGCATTATGGATTACAGACATTTGGAAGGAAGGGAGATTTCTAAAGGACCAGGGCTGGCGTTAATTCTGTCAAATGATTTATTGAGTAGGTCAATCAATTAAATTAGAAGTGTCCGGTTACTACTCAGCTTTCACTACCTCATGATGTATAATGGTGATGACATGAGCTAACAGTTTCATCACATTACTGCCCCACCTCAAATCTTATAATCTCCCCAATCCTATCAGTTTAATCACTTGGAAAGATCTACTGTACATCTTTACATTGAATGAGTTAAATTCCACATAAACACATACTTAATGCATTTCAGTGGCAGGTCCAGATAATTGGAAATGTGAGAATCATCAGGAGAACACCTAAAATCTGCACGGTGAAAAGCAAAGCCCACAGCACGTTATGTACATACTATTTCTGTCAAGCCACAATGATCGTTCTGCAACCATACTGTGCTGTGGCAGAAAATAGAGCCGCTTCTACTTTAGGATCATCCTGAGTGGGTGACCTTTAGGTGAATACTGCAGAAAGTAATACTTCTGCATCTTAGTACCATTCAGCTTGTACTAATGGACAAACATTGCTGTGTTCACAGTAGTGTAACACCCTGTGGACAATTATTTGAAAAAAAAAACTGACAATGAATCTAGTTGTGTTTTGGGATTTTTTGTGTCTATTTTATTTGTTTGAGTCTCAAAATGGGAAAATGCTTGTGTGAGCATGTACAGTCTCCTTTCTTGTCTATGCATGTATGATACTGTTACTGTGGAACATAATTGCAGTACTTTGAATGTGTATGTGTCTGTGTCTGTGTGTGTGTGTGTGTGTGTGTGTGTGTGTGTGTGTGTGTGTGTGTGTGTGCTTATATGTCTGAAAGCACTGGACCACATTCCAGTGGAGG
>OMLM01012047.1:20105-31273 GCA_900302695.1 Helostoma temminkii
GGTAAGGTTGTGTTTTTTTAGTCTAGCCGTGCAGCTGTGTTGAATAAAGTAATCTGTAATGAGTCAATTACATTATTCAAGCAACTTTATTGTTTTTGAGAAATTCAATACTGTCTGTGTTGCAATAGGTTAGACTCAACGCTTGTTCTCAAACCACAACCATGAAAATATATCGAGAAAATCTGTCTAGTTATCTCTTGTGTAAAAAAAAACCATACATTTTGTTGTCCCAACAGTAGTCAAGCAACAGCAGCAGGTACACTACATGTACAAAGGTATTTGGTATGGGGCTATTTTTCATAGTTTGGGCTATGCCAGGGGTAGGTATCCTGTTCTTAGAGAGCTGCAGCCCTGCTTGTTTTCCAACTATTTTGTACTTACAGCTCCTGATTGGTTAACACACTTGATCCAGGTAATCAGGGATCGCTGGAAAACAAGCAGGGCTGCGATTCTCTAGGACCAGGGTTGCCTACACCTGGGCTAGGCCCCTAATCACCAGTGAAGGGCAGTATTAATGCTTCAGCATACATTTTACATTTACATTTAATCATTTGACAGAAGCGTTTTGTAGTTCATATTTAGGATCCAAGTGTAACATTCATACTATTAAGATGACAAATCCATGAGGAAAAAAGCACATAGGGAGAGCAAAAGGATGGAATAAGGGTGATTAGCATGCAGTGGAATATGTAACCACACTGTTCCAACCTGATAGAGACAGAAAAAGGAGGGTAAGAAAGAGAGCTGAGTGGGATGACACACAGGGGAGCCATGGGACATTCATACCAGTGCTCATCTATCTCCAGGACATGAGGAAGGAGGCAACTTGTAGCATGCCAAACAGAGTGACTCTGACAGAGAATTCAATATGGGATGCTGACCAGCTCTGAACATGTGCAGCAGATATGTACGCACACACACAACCAAGGCAGACCTCACTGGTCTAATTGGAAGGAGCTGATGCTAGAGGGGCCATATTTCTCTCTGACTGGCCACTGTCACGTGGCGACATATTTAATCGGTTTTCTAAACAGCTAGACTTTCATGGGGCTATTTTTTAGTCCCATCTGCACCAGTTATAAATGAAATTAAACATGGTTGCTCCATGTTTTTATTTATTGTATGCATTGTATTGTTGAATATTTGTATGTAAAATAGATGAGAAAGAAACAGAGAAGTTATCTTTATATAATTTATTTCCCTTGCAATGGGGTCAAAACAGTCAGAGTAAACAGTAGTCTGCAGAGTCTTACACAGAAATACTGCGTAGAAGCTTTTACAGGAAACTGTGATAGCTGCATACACATGACAGTGTCTTTCATGAGGTATGTGTGACTAGCTTAAACCAGTTTAGTGGTTTACTGTCTTTGGGGTCGGTTCAAGATAGCAGCTGTATGTGCTGAGCAGACACACAGGCAATTAACAGTTAGAACTTCAGTAGACAGCCAATCTTTCTGTTTTCAGTATTTAGAGAAAATACATTATGATGTATAGTATTTCATCTAAATAATCTATGATAAAAAATCATTACAGTTTGGAACATATTTTCTTTCTTTGGAGATAGCATGAGCCAGGTCAGACAAGTACAGTTTATTAATGGTTCAAATGACAGTACAGTAAACTTTTTTAGTTATGAGCAGGTGGGCTTACACAGTATATATGTCATCCCTCTGCTAGTATTCTATCCAAGCTGCTTTCTCTTCTCTTTGAAATCCTACAAACGTTCCCTTGGGTGATTTGACAGTGTATTGTGGGAATCTGAATTTTCTATTACTAATATTTAGAAAACCTTTTAACCCCTTTTCCTTCATAACAGACATAATAATTTGAGATTGTTTTAGGATTCGATCATTGCACAGCTGAATGGCTAGTTTACATTACTGCCTATGAGAGGGTTTAAACTGAATGACTTGTTGGATCCATCCACACTGGCTTCCGGGAAGTGCTGTGTGCTAACTTGTTCAAACATAAACCTTTAAGCTGTTAGTATACATGAATGTTACATGCATTTGCTTTTATAATTCTTCAAACAGCTACAAAATGCTGGGTGTTGCCACACAACAGTTCTTCCCATAGTTTGACAGAAAATGACAAAAACCTTATGGTAGCTGCCAGGATGATAATTCCTCCTAATTCTGTTTACCTGCCCTCTGCCAGCAGCACAATGCATGACGGGGAAGAACTGACAAGTGAGGCCAATCAGCAAGGAAGAGGAATCAAGCAATGGCTTGTTCCCCTATTACAGATTTGATCTCTGTCACTGCTGCTGAGACTCTTCTTGATGGTCTGTCTTGTTGAAAATTTGTTTAATTGGACTGAATCAGAGCCTACGAGCTCATCGGACATAGAACTAATTGGCCAGTGGAGCAGGGTGACAGAGGGAAAACTAACAATGACAGTTTGTATTAGTCTGTTATGAGAGCAAAAGGACCTCTGAGCAGAGTAGTAGGATATAGTTGATGACTAAAGCACAAGAAGGAGAGCTTTGATTATCAGGAGCTCTAGGTTCCCCCGTCGTTTCCCCTTTACATCACCCAACTGTCTGTCTTTGAAAAGCTTTTTCCAGTGCCTCCCTCTTTCCTTTGCTCTACCCGCCAAGTTCAAACTTGTCACTCTGATCCCCAGACTGAGAAGGTAAGACAGTTTTGGGCTGTGGGATTGGAGAGTGTGCGCCTTGGCTTTCACCCTGCTACCACACAATTAGGTTGTCTTCAAGGAACATTTGTTAGAAAATGCATTTATTCATCCTAAGGCTATATTCACAGTGTGTGATGGAACTGTGGTTAATCTCCAAATGTGTGAATTACTAAGACAAGGAAAAAATGTGTGTGTTGTGTGCGAGAGAGAGAAAGAGAGAAAAGACATTTAGGTGTGGACTTGGCCAAGCCAGTGGGACAGAAGCGCTGATGTGTGCTACCGTTTAAAATAGCCCAGACAGCTGAGCAGCTGTGACCTCCCCTGAACTCTGTTAAATTCACTGACCACGCTCCTGCTTGTGTGTGTATCAGTACCTCCAGCCCAAGACATCCAGAACATCATTCATACAATTTTTTACATTAAACTTTCTTTATTATGTTAACTTCAGAAAGAAAACTCTGTTGAAGGTAAACTAACTCTAAGTGTCTTGGTCCCATTGTTGGACACATTTTAAAGTCATCCATGGCTTTTTGCATCAGTCAGCAGAGGTTATTAAAGGACAACAGACGGCTTCAGTTTTGTCAGGCAGGGACAATGCAGTCCAATTACAGCTCAGGCAAAGAGGAGGCAAAGAGGATATCTTTGGACTAAGCACTCTGCTCTTGTCTGCAGCCAGCCAGACACTCAGTTTCCAGCAACAAGAATGAAATAGACTCCAAGGATCAAATACATACAGCGAGTGCAACTGGATGTGTACAACAATGGGACAGGGTGTGTGAATGAGATCATGGGTGTGTACTTGTGATGATTTTTACGTTCATAAAAGTGTATGTGTGTGTGTGTGTGAGACAGACCTATAAAAGAGAGTAAGAAACAGCGTGTGGACATTGTCTACATTAGCCAGGAAAGTGTTTTTAGCAGTGTGCTCTCAAGCTGAAATGGCGGGAAGTGTGGTGAGAATTGGAGGACCACTGTCACCTTTTAAATTTCATTCAAATGCTTTTTTAATCAGTTAATGAGAGCAGAGGATACCACTTAGACCAATGTTAAACATGGTTTCTAAATGTTTATCTTCTGACCTATTGTAAACCTTTGTAACTGTGTCAGGTTTTTAAATATTCCAAATTTCTTCTTTTGTTCTTTTATCTTTCAGTAACTAAGCTAGGCAATGGTGCTACCATCAGCAGCGAAAATAAATTCATGGCAAAAACAGTCCATGAATAGGCAATGTTTCTCTTGCATGAGGAGCCAAAGGGGTTAGCCATACATCAGCTGAGCGAGCAAACTGTCACTTGGTGACACTGTCATCACAACTGACTGTCTGCCACGGCCCCTTCCACCACCAACCCTATTCATGCCCTCTGTACTCTCACATTCCCCTCTGCCTCTATTCCTGGTGCAAACACACAGACAGATATGTTTAGCAAGAGTCTTCCTGGATGCATATAGAGAAGGTCAGCTTGAGACGGCTTGCCCTGCCTACACACTCATAACTCAATTCTTCACTGCTGCTGAACTTGCACTGCTGACCAGCAACATGTATAGTCAGTGAAAAAAAGAAGTACTACACTTACATTATTGTATTAAAATCTTCTCAAATTTTCGCTCTCAATTATGTTGTGAGAAAAACTTTACTTTAATGTCTGTTTATTTACTTTCCATTGCCAAGAAAGTGAATTAAGTATAACCCTAACCCTAAAATGTTTCTTTAAAATGCATCACTGGATACACATATTGTGGCCAACACACTTTAATGTCTCCTTTGATAACAGGGCGGTGGAAGTCATATCACCATGAAGTATGTGCTATAGGCTGGCTTAACTTGTCATACTATTTTCTAACTGAACTCTAAAAATGTCTCAGACCTTTGGTGGCCTATGTATTATGTCTGCTATTTGTTTTGTCTTGTTGTGCTGTGAGACTGATCACGTTGCTGTTTTGATTGTACTGTTCTTGTTTTTGTTATTCACCCAGCTGCAAACCAAATGAATAAAGACTGAATGATTGCATGTACTGTAAGAGGCTATACACACAGCTGTTTTGTCTTAATATGGCCGAACAAACTTGTAGTCAGGTTGAGGTTAGCTGGCAGTATTCTGGGATTTGAGATTCTAAGCAGAGACAGTCTCATTGTACAGACTTCAAAACTCACTGAGCAAAATTGGTGATTAACCGAACTGACAATTGTTTAGTTCAAACTTTAATTAAAGTGTGACTTGTTTTGTACTGGGTTAGACAAAGTAGACAAACAGTGTGTGCGTGTGTGTGTCCGCCACATCTGCGTGACGATTGGTTTGTAGAAGCAGGACAAACTCTTGCTAGTTTCGTGCAACTCAAAACAACTCTGTCCAGAGGCAGACTCTCAGTGCAAACTTTCAGCCATGGCAGAAACAAGGATCTGTATTGATCAGCATGAAAATTTAAAGATACATCCTCGGGATGCCAAGGACCTGTTTATTGAACCCCCAAAAGGTATATGACACCTTTAAGTGTATCATTATTCTCGGGTTTTGGATTTAAAAAAAATCTTTTTTGGGGGGGGGGATTAGTGAACTTTGCCTTAAATACACTGTAATTTGAGAGATATAAAGTTAATTTAACTTAGTGTAAGAAGTTTACAGTGTGCTTGTGTTCTGGGTGAAATCAGCTATAATGACAAAGAGCTGAATTTTTCCTTCAACTAACTAAGTAACATTAGGTCACTTTCACTTAACCCTTAAGTGAAAGCCACAGTCCTAAGAAAAAGACTAATAGGAATAATAGGTGACTTTTGTGTGTGAGGTGTCATGGGTGTGTGAAGCCTTTTCTCAGCAAATCTATGTTGTTCATCAGTGTCTACTGTGACCGATATACTTTAAGGAGAGGCTCTAGAGATGAGCAAAAAGCAGAGTACCTTTAATAGAGCTCAGCTACCCTGTATAATACTGATACGAGAGGGAGAAAATGAGACATAACACAAATGGCAAGTCACTTAAAATATGTACATTTATACACACGTGGGGGTATACTGTAGGGATGTAAGTGATCTGTGGATGCAATGGATGCCAGTTTGAAACAAAACATCAATGGAGTATATAAGAATGAAACAAACATGGTTACAGAACACAAAATGTGATACAATTAAACCAAAATTCTTACAGAGTTGTAGCAACAGTAGCTGTCCAAAGCTGTCTAATTCCACCTGGCCATATGTGAGAAAGTAATTGCCCCACCTTCCGCCCCCCCGCTAAATCATGAATAAACTGTGATTAACTAAATTTTTTTAGAAAACTGAATTCAGTTTCATTTGCCACACCCAGGCCTTATTACAGCCAGACCCGTTGATTAATAAATCAACAGGTCAGGCAGTGAATGGCTAAAACTAAACAAAATTAAGGTTTTAGAGTAATATCCAGACTTAAATCTGATTGAGATAATGTGGTCCTCTTAAGCAGGGAGTTCATGCTAAAAAAACCATCCAATGTGTCAGAATTAAAACAATTCTGCAAGGAAGAGTGGGCCAAAATCCCTCCACAGCGATATGAAAGGCTCACTTTGTGTAATATTAAAGTAACACAAAGCATATTATTAATATGTATTTAATAATATATTTTATAAATCACATTTAAGTGTGAGAAATATGCAAAAAAAAAAAAATCAGGAAGAAGGCAAATACTTTTTCACAGCACTGTACATGTATGTTTTTGCATGTAGAAAACATATCATTCTTCTTCTACTGTTAAGGAGGGTGAATAGTGAATTACTTTTCAATAGAGACCAGAAACGTTGCAAGAATTATAAGAGGTATATCACTGCTGTATCTGTCTAGGTTTTACATGGTGAAAAAGGTTTTACATGGTGAAAAACTCAGATTATTTACTTAAGTAAACATAGAAATACCACAATTACCATTCTGCACAATACCACAGTGTAGAATCCTGCATTTAAAAAGATACTTAAGTAAAAGTACAAGCATATTAGCTCAAACAATACTTGAATTACTGTCGCTCATTTTACCTTAGCATATATGATATTAATGTTGCAGTTGTAATTGAACTACTTTTTACTCTATGCTGATGAGCATACCTTGAGAAAACCAATGCAAGCATGAAGAGATCATGCAGAATTTACACACAAAAGCCCCTAACAGCCAGCCTGGATTCAAACAAGACACCATCTCTCTGTGACACAATGTTTGGAATTATAATTTCAACATCTTAACACAATGCTGGATGTATTAATAATCAGAGTCTTGTAACAATTGTTTAACTACTGTTATCAGTAGTGGTAGTGGTGCAGTGTAGTAAAAGTAGAGCCATCTATCCATCTCACACTCAACATTCACATTTGGGGAGTCACCAGTTGACCTAACTGCATGTCTTTGGACAGTGGGAGGAAGCCTGAGTATCTGGAGAAAACCCACACAGACATAGGGAGAACATGCAAACTCCACACAGAAAGGCACGCAGCCAACTTGTGAAACCAAACCCAGGTCCTTCCTGCTGTGAAGTGACAGTGCTACCCACTACACCACTGCAACGCCTTAAAAGTAAAATGGAAAGTGAAGTAGAAATAATCCAAATTTGTACTCAAATACCACACTTGAGCAAGCGTACTTTCAACCACTGTGCATATGCAGGTATAGTACTCTGTTGTAGCACTACCAGTATAGACAAAATAGTAACTTACACAAGAACAAAAACAGAAAGCCATTGTAGAAGTCACAGTTTCTTTTACTCCATCCCCACAAGGAATTACTTAAAACAAATAAGAATTTGCTCTTTTAACTGTTGTACTTACGAGGAATGGTGTGCAGGCAATAGCACTTATTCCAATCTCCCAAATAATGAAAAGTTCAATATGGGATAAAATATATGATAAAATTCATGAAGAGGGACTTACACAATCACTACCACTGAACTAGATCAAACAATAGATCTGCCCAAAACTAATAATATTCTACTTGTTTGTATGTTAAATGCATGTGTTGTACTTGCAGCTCAACCTTCATCTTGTTTTAAAAATTCAATACCACCATTTAAAAGAGAAAGCTAAAAGCTAATGTCATGCCATCACCTAAAAGTTATGGTTTTATAATATATGTGGTTTTGATACTTTAAAAAGGTAGGCCTGATCATTTCATAACATTTTGAGAATTTGGTACGTTATACATGCATTGATGTGTAATTCAACAAGCACACACACAAAGCTGGATGTACAATCAACACTAGTCAAATGAATCATGTACAAACCTTGTTCACTTACATTATAGGCTTGAGTTAGAAAATTATTATTTCATTCCTGTTTTATTTGTTATAGAAATAAAATTGTGTTATATGTGTATGTAACAAACCCTGCTGAATCGAATGCAGTATGGTGCAGACAAGCATAGCTCATTTATAGCTAGAACAGAAAACCACAGTCAGCTCAGTCAAGAACTTTTCATAGAATCTGAACATCACACTCTCATCATGTTTTCCCCCTATATACAGTAAGATACTATACACACTTAATTTGTCTGCACAATGTCTTTACCTGCGAAAGTGTGTGCGTGCTTTACCTGTGATCTCATCACATCCCCTGCCAAAGAACACACTCATTAGAGTATATCAGATATGCTGTTTTGGGTCAGGCACCTGGGATTGAGTTATCAATCTATCATGCAATCCCTAATCCCAGAGAAGAAAATTAGCTGAGTTTTCCAATAAGCTCAATTTCTCTGTCTGGCTGGCAAATGGCACACTGGCTGTGATAAGGTTTCTAGGCTTAAAGGATAAGTAAAATTCAGCAGCAGAAAAGAAAGACAGATGTATTTGTATATGTAAAACACATGTAAATGAATGGGTATATCTGTAAGTAAAATCAGAATTAAGCAGCCCCATCCTGAACCAAAGTGTGTGTTTGCATGAAGGAAGCAAGGTGCTACAGGGCTGTATTGGTGTTTGTACACACATGGCTAGTCCCTGAACAACCCAGTGAAAGCAGCAGGCCTAATGCTTTATCGATAAGCGTGCATGGGATCAGCCTGTGTGATCACCCACACTGGTGACTCTGCAGGAGAGGTTTCTGCCAGAGCCACTTGTTTACAGTCTTTTATAGCATTCACTTCTTCTCTTCCGCATGCTGTCTTGTCTTCTTTTTTTCCCATCTTTACCATCCATCCATGTAGGCTGACAACAGGAGTAAGAATACTATGCGTGATATGGATGTGATATTAATCTGGCTGTATGTTTGTTTTCTTAATAGGGGCATGTACAGACAGTGTTGGTATTAGAACAGGGTCCACTGCAAACAAAGTGCAGCAAAGAGCAGTACAAGGCTCCAGTTTCGTGCCCAGCTGGCAGATGATGGGTTCCCTATTATCGTCACTGAGGGGATCTCGGAAGGGCTGCCATGTGTCCTGTCACCTCCAGGCTTTTCCCCAATGGACCTTTCATCAATGTAGTCATCTGTATGTACTGTATAAGAGACAAACACATAAAAAAGAGAGAAGAAGGAAGAGAGAAATAGGCAAAGATAAATGGTTTGGCATATGATAATCTACTTTCATGTTCAGAGTACTTTGAGCCTATAACCATTCCCATTTCCCTATTTCACATTTAAAAATGTCCCAAAACTGCATTTACAGTGCTGCTGTACAGCTACCAATATGCTTTCAAATGTGGTTGTCAAAGTTTTTAAACATCAAATATGTGACATTGTATACAGTAGACTACTGTGTTTTATGCTGAAAAAAATAAAAACATCCACGGTCTCCACACATACATCATGATGGAGGTCTGACTGGCTGTCCAATCTCTAGCAACAGATGACGGACAGCCCTCATTGTCTTATTCAAGCCAATCAATCATAAATCAGGCTGAGGGAAACTTGGGTGTACTCATTTTATCACAGTCCCTATAAACATAAACATACATTTACACGCACACACATGCACACACACACAGACACACACACACACACGCACACATCGTTTTCTGATGATACAGAGCCCTGGCTCTGACCGTATATATTTCCTCTTGTAATGTCACTGTCATCCTAACCAAAACACATACTGTACATTAATGGATTAGAGACAAATTACCACCCTCAGTTTAGGAAGTGCATCACCGTGCCAATTAGATTTCTGTTAAGCTGTATCACTTAGACATTACAAGTGTCAAACATACTGTACATGTGCAGGAATGATGGGCTTTGTGAGCCTTGCGTGCCTACAGAGGGACAGCGTGAATTAAAAAAAGACTGATCTCAAAGACAACAGAAAAAAACAAATCTGTGTATCATTCTTCTTCTGAGAAAAAAAATGGTGGGCAGTATGATGGAGTAGGCCAATGACGTGCTGTTAGGTTACACATAGATGTGAATGTGAGTAGAACAATGGACAGATAAAAAATTGCTTTTATTTTAATGAACAATTGATATGTGGGCTGAAACAAATTCTGAAACAACAATCTGACAAAATCTGTGCACTGTACTGAGGGGTGAGATTAAAATAATAATATTAATTTTTATTACTATTACAATTAGAGCGGTGACAAAGTCAGGTGTTCTGTGTCTTAAGCTATTGCTGTAACAAAAACAGGCCAAGTTCGTAATGACTGTGATCAGTATAAACCTGGCGGTCATACAACTTGACAGCTAGGTTTGTGATAATTTAATAGATTTTATATGCATATAAAGTTCAAACATTCAAAGTGCACTGTGTAAGAAGTTTGAACAGCTAATAGTTTAACCTCTTGTACTAAAATTTTTAGCCTTTTTAAAAAGACTTATCAAGTGTAATACTTTCCATTCACACATGGCATGGACAAATATGGTCTAAGAATAAGTGCTTTTGTACAACTGAGAGTGCACTCATCTCCACTGTGCCATTTGTGTGTGGGTATGTGTGTGTGAATAGGGTTAGGTGGGCCCTAGAAAGAATTAAGTGTTTCCTGTGCCAGTGGTTTCTGTTGTTCCAGCAGACCATAGACAAAGACATAATTAATCCCAAATCTGATTGTTGTTATTGTTTCAATGGAAATGGACTGAATCTAACAAGGGAGATGTCAGAATACAGCATTTAAATGACCAACCAAGTGGCTAATTAAAAAGCAAGTCCCTGCCAGAACAACAAATTGCAGTACATACAATGCTGCTAGTTAAAGTGTCTCTTTTCAGGAACACATTGGCCTGGAATGCTTTGTGGATTTTATTGCATCCAAATAAAATTGGATGCAATAAAATGAAACTACAAGGTGGAACGTCACTACCATTAAACTAATTATTTAACCAGGTCCATTTTTGGGAAAAGCAAAACTAAGCCATTACCTGGAGTTCCACCAGCCTTAATGGACATACAGGAGAACATTTGAGAAATAAGTGTTCAGTTTGTCAGCAGCATCTAATAAGTACCTGAGCTGCTATCGTGTGCCGCTGTGAGTTAGACCTAAATACATAAGTGGCCTAAACTTGATGGATGGATCAATGTTGCAGGAGTATAGTGGTAGAATTCTTGAAGCACTATGGCAAAATTATCAGTGGCCTGAAATCCTGAACTGTAAAATAAAGAA